>ML308453.1:0-92866 GCA_005239505.1 Nicotiana paniculata
TATGCCTCATTGTTTTCTAATTCTGCTACACCAAAAGATAGAGGAAATATTTGATTGTTTGCAACCTTTGATACAATAACAAATAGAACACCACGATATTTTTACTTTAAAAACGTTGCATCTACTGCAATAACAGGTCTACAGTAGGACCAACCAGCTATTGATGCTGCTGGAGAAAAGAACATGTAACAAACCTGTACAGCGAAACACAAAAAAACAAATCATAAGGTGTGAAGTTTAACTTCAGGCTGATGGTTGGTATTCGTTTTGCTTACCGATTCTGATCATCTCTTTTTATGCTTGTGTACGTTCCTGGATTTCTATGCACCATCATGTGTAGGTATGCAGGAAGAATCTGGTAGTTCTCTTCCAGTGTTCCCCTTATGCAAGCAATAGCTTTTTGAATAGCACACTATGCCTTGTGATATCCAATGTCAATTCCAAATTTCTTTTTCATTTCTTTTTCTACAAAAGCTGGTGTAACCTCTATCATTTTGTCTCGAACATGTTCTAAATTTTGTTCACTTATAAAATTTGATGTAGCATGCTTCTGATCTGATTTTCTTGCATCAACTGAGCATTCATGGTTGTTATGATATTTTATCACCCTGAAAAGTGTGAAATTTTTTATTCTGGTAGCACGCACAATCTAACCACATTGATCCTCAATGCATTTCAGCTCATATCTCTTTGAACATGATCTAACAGTTGTGAATTCAACCTTTTGGGTTATCTCCAAGCTGTAGAAAAATTTTGGTCATATTTTTCTTGTTCTCAAAAATTGATCCTACTCTTACTTCTTCAGGTAGTGCATCATGCCTAAGTATTTTACATGGTGGAGATTGTTTCAGCTTTCCCCTCACTCTTTTTCTTTATTTCTTAGAGGTTTCATCAATTTCATCAATTGTATCTGATGCTACTGCTATTAATTTCATATTTTCTTCATCTTCGTTGTTGCTTAAATTTTGTTGGATTGTGTGTTGGTTGTCAATTTGCATTATTAGCTGCCTTTCTTCTTCTTGCTCATTCACAAACTGGTATGAATTTATTGGAGGAGGGGGTGATTGTTGTAGCATTTTATATTCTGAAGCAGATGTAGAAAGCTGATTAATGTAGGACAAAAGTTAAGCACAAAAGATATTTAACTTGAGCATGCACGAGAAAACTACATAGCACAGGAGAAAAAATTCAGCACATTCAATGCTGAAGTATTAGAAAATAAACTAAAACACTTCAGCATATTTATGCTGAGGTTTTTCATGACAAATCAATTGTATCCAGGAGAAAAACTTCAGCACTGAATGTGCTGAAATTTTTCATAAAGCTCATTACAAAACTATTGTATCCAGGAGAAAAACTTCAGCACAGTTAGTGCTGAATTATTAGAAAATGAACTAAAAAACTTCAGCATATTTGTGCTGAGGTTTTTCATGACAAATCTATTGTACCAAGGAGAAAAACTTCAGCACAGTTAGTGCTGAATTATTAGAAAATGAACTAAAAAACTTCAGCATCTTGTGCTGAAATTTTTCATAAAGCTCATTAGAAAACTATTGTATCCAGGAGAAAAACTTCAGCACATTCAGTGCTGAAGTATTAGCAAATGAACGAAAAAACTTCAGCACAAGATGCTTTGAATGTTTTTCTGCACTTTTTTTAATATTATTTTTCTATAAAGTCAAAAAATACCTTAATTAAAGAAAAAGTTTTTGAAAAAACTCATCAAAAAACTATATAACACAGCACATAACTTAAGCATATTATTAGTGCTGAAGTTTAGCCAAAAAAAACAAATTGTTTAGCAAATAAAGAAAAAAATTCACCAAAACTTTAGCAAAAAATCTCAGGTATCATGAACATTAGTCAGATTCGAAAACTTATAATTTGAATTTTTGTTTGGTAGAGGAGATCTGAGAAGAGACGGAGTGATGGAGGAGGATCGGTGAAGTGTTTTGTGCGTGATTCAAATATGAGAAGAGACGGAGGTGCGTGATTTTTATATGTTATGTCAGGGGTAGAATGGTCATATTAGTGCGGATTTTTTGTCAATTGTCTACCAAATTAATAATTTTTAAAAATAGGGTATAAGTTAAAAGGTGGATGCTATGTAGGGTACGACTGCAAATCGCCCAATTATATTAGCCCATAATATTTATTTGGACGAATAAAATTCAAATTATTTTATGTATTTAATTTTAATAAAATTCATATGCCTACATATATATTATTAATTGAAAAAATATATAATTCGATACCAGACGACCAAGGCAAACACACATAAACATGTCATTTCTGGAAAAAAAATGACAAAGGAGTAAAATGAAAATGAGAAGAAGCAAAAAGAAAAGAGGAAGAGGAGAAGTCATTAACCATTTTATTTTTCAAATCTTTAATCAGGCCTATTTATTCTACGGAAATCTAAAACAATAAATGATAGTAATATTATAAAGAAAGAACAAAAATAAAATTATGTAGAGCCTATCTGATAATCATATTCAGATTTTGCAGGAGAAATATTCTCTCATTTGACCCAATAACATGTACCTCCTTGTAGATTGAAAATAAGAATTTACCTATGTAATACATCTGTAAATCCACATGGTATTTTCTTCTAATACATTTGTAATAAGAATTTACATATTTGACTACGTATAATGTAAGAGGAAACTAAAATGGTCTTCTCATACATATACACGAACACAGACACTTTGAGCATAACTTTATCACAAGAAAGCGGGAGAATATGTGAGTAGCGTGGTTGTTCGTCTCTAAATAAGTTACATAATACATGTGAAGCAGTTTCCACAATGATGGGAAAGAGATTCTTTGTGAAGGAGAGCTCTAGTCCTGCTATTAGTGCCAGTATTTCGGCATGGAAAGCGGATGTTGCAGCTATCTTCTACGCGAACCCCACTATATTGCCATGGTGGTTTCTGATGATTCCACCAATGCCAGTTGTTTGATTGTTTTTGTCATCAGCTGAGTTTAGCTTGTAGTAATTAGTAGGTGAAAGCCATCTTATCGGTATATGAAGCCTAGGTTTTGATGGCACAGATAATCTGGACGAGTGAAATGAATTCAGCAACTTGTATCATAATTTTTTTGTGGAATGTGATGGACGAAGTTTGGTTGAAGAGGTTTGAGCTATTAATCCAAATGTTCCAAAGGATGAAAGGCAGTAGGGTGGAGTTAGGAGTTTTTAAAGAGGCATTTATTATGTGGATGGTAGTGTTTTTGTGACACATATCCTTATGTAGTTGAGGTCTTTGTAGATTAAACAAAGTTCATAAGTGGTAGGACTTTTTGTACGAGAAGAAATGTGCCAGTTTTCTTCTTGATGTTGCTGGAGTGGAAGAAATAACTCATATATATCGAGAAGGTAGCTCTGTAGCTGACGCTCGGGCAAAGTATGAAAGCACCAAGCAACAAACAACAACGGATGGAGAAAACACTATATAGTGGGAAACACCTCCAATCTTTATGTTACAAATTTTTAATAAAAACAAATTGGAAAAAACCGCTATGCGGTCTATCCCTATGTTATGTAATAACTAAACTCTTATGTTTAGTATAATGTCTCTACTTTCGTTAGCAAAAAAAAAACAAAACAAAAAAAAAAGCGAGAGAATATAATAGTTGTTTATGGATTTTCAACTACTTTGCCAGTACTGCACTCTCTGAAATAGTCCCTGTAATAACATCCTTAAACTCCTCAGATCAGACATGCAGATAAGTATCAATCACTTGTCACAAAAATTTAGTTTCTTCAATACAAAAAATTTAATAGTTTTTCTTAAAACTATTTTAAACGGCTCCGAAACAAATAAAAAAGTGCGTGCCGCACTCACAAAGGACTGCCAGTGATATACTGGAGGAAGGTGGGGATGACGTCAAGTCCGCATGGCCCTTATGGGCTAGGCAATACACGTGCTACAATGGCTATTACAATGGGAAGCAAGCTGTAAGGCGGAGCGAATCCGAAAAGATTGCCTCAGTTAGGATTGTTCTCTGCAACTCGGGAACATGAAGTTGGAATCGCTAGAAACTGCGGATCAGCATACCGCGGTGAATATGTACCCGGGCCTAGTACACACCGCCCATCACACCTTGTAATAACATCCTTAAACTCCTCAGATCAGACATGCAGATAAGTTTCAATCACTTGTCACGAAAATTTAGTTTCTTCAATACAAAAAATTAATAGTTTTTTCTTTTAAAGGACACACCCTTTCACAGTATGTCTAAATATTGCTCTCAGAAGAAACATTCTCAAAATGAGCCAAATATAAGCTTTCAATAATGGTAAAAAAAAAATAATAATACTAAAATAAGAATTACTTGGACCAGTTAAGAAGGTGCATAGGCTGTCGAGGGTGCTTGGAAAACCAAAGAACTAAACCTTGTGACTCTCCTTTTTCCAGAGTGCTGGTGGTGTTATTTCCTTTGTAGATACTTTTTGATGATACTCTGCACTATAGAATGAGAAGCCAGAAGTTTTAATCAATTGACTGTTATAAGTTAATGAAAAAATAACATCTCTATGGGGACATTTGGTAAAAAAAAAGTTGACAACAATTGCAACTTTTCGTCCCCTTCTCTAATTGCAAGACAAATAAACAATATTTGGGAAGATCAAACAACCAAATAACTGATAGATAAAGGCAAAAAAAAGGAAGTTAAAGATAAACACTTTTCTTGGTCTAAGAGAGGTGGCAAGGTTATGGTTGAGATATAGTATCCCTGGAAAACTGGAACACCATAAAAGCTCTTCCCAAACGTTCCTATTTTTTCGCTTTCGTATTTAATAAGAGTCGGCAAAACTGACTACTTCAGATTATAGAAGAAAAAAAGAAGTTAAATCGCACGAAAAAATACTTAAACATGTCAGCTTATGTACCAATGGATAAGAGACCCCTGAATATAATCCTCAAAGGAGTATATCACGACCCAAATCTTAATTCAGGTCGCGATGGCGCCCAACTGCGGGCTTAGGCAAGCCAACATGAATTACACTAAGTATTACCCTTCCCATTGGATTAATTATCCCAACGCTTACCAGTTTTAAATAATTATTAGCATGATAATAGTCTGTGACATAAAGTAAAATCATACGATACATGAGCCAAAATATAAACATATGTATAAATATACAGCCCAAACCCAAAATATACGCTACGTGTGTGCCAGGAACTAGTGTCACAAGTGTCACGGGCAATTATCTGAATATGCAAGGATAATATATATAAAATCCCACAGTCTGAATGCAGTAGACGGGAAAATGACAAAAGAAACTCCAGGGCGCTGCCAGAGATCGTCAGGAAAAGCAGCTCACCGCGAAGTCGAATCAGCTCAAGTCAGTATCTATCACCGGCCTGATAATCAGATGTACCAGCCTCCGGACCTGTACAGTCAAGTACAGAAGAAGAAGAAGTTCAGCATGAGTACATAATAAATATGTACCCACAAAGTATCCCTCCGAAACTCGAAGGAGTAATGACGAGAGGTCGACTAGGTACTCACTAAGGTCCAGCAATATAATATATAACGAGATATGGTTGTAGCACCTGAAGACTGAGCTCCCCCAGAACGAGCTGGAGCTGACTGACCCCCTCCGGACTGGCCTCCCCCTCTAGGACGGCCCCTGCCAACCTGACCCCCACCTCTAGGCGGTCGAACTGCTGGTGCTGAAATCGCAGGCTGGTGACTCTGCTGCACGGCCTTGCCCCGATAGCTGGGACAATCCCTCCTTATGTGGCCTAAGTTCCCACACTCGAAGCGCCTCATATGTGACATATCCTGCTGTCCTGAAGAGTGAGACTCCCGAATGGCTGGAAGGCGATGAGAATCATCTGACACAACACTGAAATAGGAACCGGAGGATCTCTAACGACTGGAGTGATCACTGGGTGAACTATGGATGGCTGGAGGACGGTAGGAGCGCTCTGGCATGGCACTAAACTGAGGCCTCGCTGGAACACCCCTGGGAGGTAGTGGAGGTGCTGCATATGAATGCCTGCTGGGCTGACCACCTCCGAACTGACCCCTGCCCCTAGCTGGAGCACCCCTAAAATCACCTGTAAGTCTGGCCCTCTTGTCCTTCTAACCCTGCTCCCTGATCCTCAGTCGGTATCCCTCAATCCGTCGAGCTATCTCGACTACAAGCTAGTACGGGGTACCCATCTCTACCTTTCTGGCCATAGAGGTCCGAATACCTGGATGTAAGCCTTCCACGAACCATCGCACCCTCTCGGCATCAGTGGGCAATATCATAAGAGCATGGCGGGATAACTCTGAAAATCTTGCCTCATAATCAGTCATGGACATCTTCCCTTGCTCCAACCGCTCAAACTGACCCCGAAGCTCCTCCCTCTCAGAAGGTGGGATGTACCTGTCCAGAAATAGCTGAGTAAATTGACTCCAGGTGACCGAAGGAGAATCTACTGGCCTGCTAAGAAGATATGACTGCCACCAGCGGCGAGCTCTTCCCTCTAGCTGAAATGTAGTGAAGTCGACCCCATGCGACTCTAAGATCCTCATGTTGTGCAGTCTATCCCAGCACCTGTCGATGAAGTATTGGGCATCCTCACCCCGCTCACCCCCGAAGACTGTAGGGCGAAGTCGGGTCCATCTATCTAGCATCTTCTACTGGCTGCCCTCTATAACTGGCCTGGGCTCTGGCGCTGCTACTACAGGCTGAACCCCACCCACGGGTGGTGTACCCGGAGTGTGGTGTGCTGCTGCTACCTATCCTGTGGCCTGAGCGGTAGGGGTCTGGACTCCCCCTCCCGCCTGGGAAGTGGAAGGATCTACTGGAAGTATGCCTGCCTGGGACATGGTGTCCATGAATCTAAACATACGGCCCATGACCTCCTGGAAGCCGGGCGCCGTCATAAAGTCCGCTGGAGCGGGTGCTACTGGAGGCACCTCATCATGCTCCTCAAAAGTAGGGTCTTCTGGTGGTACGACCGGTACATCTCTGGGACGCCCTCGTCCCCTACCTTGGGCAGGTGCCCTCCCCTACCTCGACCACGACCTCGGGCGCCAGGAACAGCGGCATCCCCCGGCTCAGGAACATCAGATGCACGCGTCCTCGCATCTGTGAGAGAATAGAAGAACAAATTTGAGTACATCATCGATTGCACAAAATAATATGAATCAAAGAGAAGTTTCTTAACACCCTATAGCCTCCTGAAGATAAGTACAGACATCTTCGTACCGATCCGCAAGACTCTCTCGGGTCTCCGTGACTAGTGAGACTACGTGAACCTAAAGCTCTGATACCACGTTGTCACGACCCAAACCTAATTCAGGTCGCGATGACGCCCAACTGCGGGGTTAGGCAAGCCAACATGAATTACACTAAGTGTTACCCTTCCCATTGGATTAATTATCCCAACGCTTACCAGTTTTAAACAATTATTAGCATGATGATAGTCTGTGACATAAAGTAAAATCATACGATACATGAGCCAACAGATAAACATATGTATAAATGTACAACCCGAACCCAAAATATACGCTACGTGTGTGCCAGGAACTAGTGTCACGAGCAATTATCTGAATATGCAAGGATAATATATATATACAATCCCACAGTCTGAATGAAGTAGACGGGAAAATGACAAAAGAAACTCCAGGGAGCTGCCAGAGATCGTCAGGAAGAGCAGCTCACCGCAAAGTCGAATCAACTCAAGTCAATATCTATCACTAGCCTGATAATCAGATGTACCAGCCTCCGGACATGTACAGTCAAGTACAGAAGAAGAAGAAGTGCATCATGAGTACATAATAAATATGTACCCAGTGAGTATCCCGCCCAAACTCGAAGGAGTAGTGACGAGAGGTCGACTAGGTACTCACTAAGGTCCAGCAATCTAATATATAACGAGATATGGCTAAAGCACTAGGCATGAGAAACAGTGAGCAACAGGTACATAGCAAATAACGAAATCCATATAATAACTGAAAAGGAACAACAAAGTACCAAAATCTCCTCTTAACCAATACCTGACACTCCAATATAAGTGACTCAGAACTCAAGCGATCATACACATACTAGGACAAGACGACCGGTCGGAGTCGTAAGGGTGGTCATAAGGACTGAGGTCATAAGCTAACCCACGATCGCAAATCATACATGCGACTCGCGTGCTGGCTGGATAATAATAAGCTAACCCACGATCACGGATCGTACCTGCGACTCGTGTGCTGACTTGATAATGATAAGATGACCCATGATCGCGCATCATACCTGCGACTCGTGTGCTGACTCCATAATAATAAGCTAACCCACGGCCGCGCATCATACCTGCGACTCGTGTGCTGACTCGATAACAAGTTTGTATATATAAGTACATATGTGTACCAACTCAACAATGAACTCAACAGGACTGTGCCAATACCACGGATAGTCAACTGGGATTTAAATCATAATGTTTTACTTTTTCATATCACCTCAATAGTAATGTATAACTCATAACACATACAAAGGTACAAATAGGGCACATAGAGGCATGCTTGTGAATCCTAAAGCTACCCGACATAGCAATATAGTCGCCACGTACGGAATCTCGTCACTTGGTACGTACGTGGCCCCCACAACATGAATACACAACAATAAAGAACCTATGGGACAATCCCCCCTTACGAGGTTGGAAAGAAGACTCACCTCGTGACGAAATCGCCCCCCGGGCTAAGGATGCGCCCAAATCTCCGAAATCTACCCTCGACGGCTCACAACTAGCCAAATATAGCATAACAACATCAATTCATGCTCAAATTAGGAAAATTATTCTAATTTTTTTCATAATTCAACATTCTTGAGAAATCCCCAAAATCCAACCACGGGCCCATCCGCTCGGATTCCGAAAATTCTATAAGGGATCACTCACCCGAAGCCTAAGGATCATAATTGTGTGATTTATACTTGAATTCATGGCCTTAAACGGATAATTCACAATTTCATGGATTTGGTACTTTAAAAGAGAGATTAGCTAGGAATTTATGTTTAAAACTAGTGTTAAGTAAGGAATTTACTTACCTTGGCAGTATATGGGTCGTGGAGGGTGTTGATCAACCTTGAAGGCTCTCTAATGGAGTTTTTAGATGAGGAAGAATGAAGAAAACCCGTTTTGTAAACATTTATATAGGTCTGCCTACAGGTGTTTCCGTACCTGCGGCCCAGGGACCACACATGCGGTCACGCACCAGCGAGAAAGGAATCGCACCTGCGGAAAATGGCGAGGGGGCAGGGGATCGCACCTGCGGAGGGGTTTCCGCACCAGAAGACCCGCCCCTACGGAAATGGTTCCGCAGTTGCGAAGGTTGGGGGGCCCCTGGGTTTCCACACCTGCGAGGCTGGGACCGCATGAGCGGCCCCGCACCTGCGGTCACACCAGCAACAACTGCACCAACAGTTGTTTTAGCTGGTTTTTGGCTTCGTTAGGTACCCGGGAGGCACCTGGGCCCACCCGAGCCCTAATCAAAATATAACAACGAGTCCCAAATCATAATACGGACTTGCTCGAGCCTTCGGAATACCCAAAATAACGCTAAAACTCAAAATCACACCCCCAAACCCCAAGAGCCAAACTTAGAAATTTTATGTTTTCTAGACTTCAGTCACACGTGCCGAACCGACCTATACAACTCGGAATGACACCCAATTTTGCAGGCAGGTCACAAATGAGATAACTCAACTATTCCCGATCATGAAATTCCGTTCGGACCTCGATAGCACAAAAATCACGTCCCAAACCAAATTTCAACTTAAGGAAATCCTGATTTCCATTTCGGGCGCCGAAATGCTTCTGGGTCACCGAAAACCCGTTCCGAACATATGCCCAAGTCTGAAATCATCAGACGGAACTACTGGAGCTGTCAGAACTCGATTCCGAGGTCGTTCTCTCAAAATGTTGAACGAAGTCAAACTTGGCCAAATAAGCCAACCTTAAGGAACCAAGTGTTCCTAAAGCGCTCTAATCACTCCCAAATACCGAACCACCCGTCCCCACAAGTCATAAAGCAAAAATAGCCACTATGGGAAACTTCATTTAGGGGAACGGGGTCCTAATACGCGAAACGACCGGTCGGGTTGTTATAGAGTATCACAAAAAGATGAGGCGTCCAACCATTTGACAGACCAAAAATTTATGCCACACTTTCTGAAATGCTCAACTGGTATATTTAAAAATATTTGTTACATCATAAAGATATACTTACTGAGCAAACACTCTCTTTTCATCCAACTTCAAACCAAACACTACTAGAAATTCGCTAATTAGCGACCACAAAAAGCGATCAAAGTTGGTTTCTTATCTCAATATACCGACCAAAATGCGTCCAAACACGCTTGGTCGATAAATTTTCAGTGTAAACAAAATAGCGACCAACTTTGGTCGATAAAATATTTTAATAATATAAATTTACCGACCAAAGTTGGTCTGTAAAAATAAATTACGATATTATTTTTAATTATTAAAATTTAAACATTAGCGACCAACATTGGTCTCTAAATTAAAATATATATTATTTTTAATAATATATCTTTAAAAATCTGGGTTCATAAGCGACGGTCGCTTATTTTCATGTTTTTAATATTTTTGTACATTAGCGACCAAGGTTGGTCGCTAATTTCCAGGATATTATTTTTTAATAAATTAGCGACCATCTTTGGTCGCTCATGTCAAAATCTGGGTTCATTAGCGACCAAATTTGGTCGCCAATATTTAATTTTTTTTTTTTAGATAAAAGCGACCAACCTTGGTCGCTAATGTCCATAATTTTTTTTATAGATAAACGACCAACTTTGGTCGCTTTTCTGGGTAATAATTTTGGCATAAAAGGCCTGTTTTGACAGCTACACCACCTGCCAGCATACCAAAATTCCTAAATAACAATATTCAATACATACAATACAATTTCAATACCAAAATCTCCACAACAACCCAACAACAACAACACAACAACAACAACAACAACAACAACAACAACAACAACAACAATAACACAACAACAATAACAACACAATTCAAAAAACACATTAAAACCAACAAATTAAAGTTCAATAGAACTAACAAATTAAACTAACAATACTAAGTTAACGCTTGTTACAACTAGTTCAAAATCGGTTCTATTTGTCTAGTTCAAAGTATATAAAAGTCAAGGAGTGTTTTGTAAAACCGCATTATCATCACCGTCTGATGAACTTTCATCTACAAGACGGTACATAGAAGTGTCTACTTTGCGAGGACGGGAAGAACGATCACGTGGAGGACGGGAGGAACGAGCACGGGGAGGACGGAAGGAACGCTCACGTTCAAGTCGAGCCTCTGGAGATGACTCACGAGATCGGGGAATCGGAAAAGCTCCAGAAGCTAGGAGAGTTTTGAGCTGAGCTTGCATGCCAAGGTACTGCGCATCTCTAAGCTTTTCTCTTTCCTTGGCCGCGTCTAGCTCGGATGTGAGCTTTGTCACAGTCTTCCGTATAGCGGAGAGGCTATCCCCATGAAGTTGCTCGCCTTGCGAGGAAGTCCCTATTCCTTGCATTCCACACTTATAGCGATGGAATTGCTTAGTAGGAAGCCCGTATACCTTCCCCATTTTTGACCACCAACAGCTTCCATCCATATTCTTTCAGCATCCTCGTTTGAAGGTTGGATTGGCTAGCTCGACTCATTAGGTGGCTGACTGCGTATGAATTCCTCCACGTCAACTGTGAAGCGATCCTATAAGAAAAATTACATTAAATTAGTATTTCAAAATTTATATAAAAGTAAATCAAAATACTTAATGAAAAGTGAAAACTTACACGTATAGTCAAGGCTCGGCCCTCGACCCACCTTTCTGGATCCGTTCTTCTTTACAATATGAGTCTCCTTGAATAGTTCATCTTGGTTCATTGGACGCCCCAACTTCTTTTCCTGAAAACTCATAAATTTTAGTTAATAAACAGAATAGATATACTTTGAAAATTAAATTTAATTAAGTAATTATGTACCGGTCTTCTTTTTATTGTCCCTAGGCTGATCGCACCTCCAGTGTGCAAGGAGCTTCCCTTCTTAGATGCGCGAGCTTTCTTTCCTTTTTCGCTCTTCTTAAAGAACTTTGTGGTACGCCATTGCCTTTGAAAATCCCCCCATAAATTTTGAAGCAACCAGTCAGGCTTCTGATTCAACTATCTAGCTTTGGAGAAACTATGCGACAACCGCTTGCGAGCTTTGTGATTAAAATTTGCAGCCACTTCTGCGCTATAAAGGTTTCCCATACACACTTGCTCTGTATTTCAAAAATTAAATATTATATGGAAATATCATAAAAATAAATAATTATACTGCTTAAAATAACATTTATACCTTATATTGATTGAAAATTTGATCCTTTAGCGAGAATGGGAATTCACTCCAAGTCGCATAAGGGCCATCATAAAGCTTTCTGGTGGCTTTGGTGATTATCCTCGTAGTTATATTACTTGGGATGAACCTCCAATTTAACAAAAAAAACACATTAATATCCTATTGTACAAACTGTACAAAACAATAAACGTAAGAATAACAAATAACTCTTACCCATCACCCTCAAGGACTATGATGATCCTGCCATACAGATCATAATGCACCTCCTCCTCATCATCAGCATCACCGTCCGAAGCATGTATATCAGTGGCATGTGTGGAAGGTGTAGGGGGGTTCAGAGCTACTATCTCGCAGGCGAAGGCCTGAAATAGATGGAGTCGTTGATGAAGATAGCTACGATCCCTGTGACTGCGACATAGCTGGTTGGACCGCAAGTGGCTGTGATACTGATGGCTGTGACCTGAGTGGCTGTGACATGGATGGATGTGATCCATGTGGATGTGACATGGATCTATGTGATCCATGCGATGCAGATGGCTGCGATCCACGTGGTCGTGAGACAGCTGGACTGTATGCCGGAAGTACAGTCCTATGGCCCTGTGATGAAAGACCTGGTGTCTGCACGAAGGTGTAGGGATCGTGATGCTGTGGAAACTCAGAATAGCCCTGGGGTGGAGGATAAGACATAGGCACAGGCATAGGCATCTCTGAAGATGGTGGAAAAGATGGGGTATTATCTTCTACCCTCCTCTTTCCCTTCCTAGCCTTTTCTCGACCCCGAGAACCAGTAGGATCATTGTTAACTCGACCCTTTCCTGTCATCTGCATAATATGATACATATTTAGATTGAAACATATAAGAAACTAGCTATAAAACGAGTGTTATTAAAGAAACCAACTTTATAAAGCTCATCGACGTATTGTTCCTCGTCCGAGAATTCTTCTTCCTCATTAGTTTGAGCTTCATACGTTGATTCTTCTTCCTCATTTTCTATAATTGTTACTTCATTTATATCAACTTCTTCCAATATGTGTTCAGGATGTTCCAAATCATTTTCTAAAAGTTCGTCCACTATTTGGTGAACAGTGGAGATATCATTTTGATATGCAACATCTAACACATTCTCGACTTCCACTCTACCTATAGGCTTAGTTTTTAATACAACCCACCAGTCGGACTTATTCCGCCGCAATGGATAAGGAGCATAATACACTTGCCTAACATTATGTGCAATTATGAAAGGATCATAGCGATCATACTCCCTCGTATGATTAACTTCAATTATGTTGTATTGGTTGTGTACTCTTGTACCTCTTGTTGGATTTGGGTCAAACCACTTGCATCTAAAGAGTATCAATTTCTTTTATGGCCAACCTGTATATTCTAGTTCTATTATTTCTTTGAGCACACCATAATAATCAATATCTCCAACTTGGTTGCCATCATCACCTTGAACCCACACCCCGCTATTGTTGCTATTTTTATTTTTTGATCAATCCTCTGTATGAAACTTATAACCATTCACAACGTACTTAGACATTGTTGTGACCTGAAGCCCAGGTCCCCGAGATATATCTTTCAAAAGTTGATTTACACCATTATTTGGATCATTTAACTACATATTGTTACAAAATTCATAAGTTAGCATAACTTCCAAACATTGTTTACCTACATAGTGTTAGAATATTATAAGGATAAAGTTACAAATTGTTTGAACCACGTACCATATCTCGTAATTACGGCATCATCGCCAAATTGAACCACGATTTGACTGTGACACATCAAATATTTTTAGTAGTTGCATTGAGATGTAATCACAGTAAATTTTATATTTTGATAACTACTAAATCAATACTTACTTGAGAAATGGTACATCTTCGGGACAATTTAGCAACACATGAAGTGTAGCTGACTTGTACTCCATATTACTTAAACTTCTCTTTCTAACATCCTTAGAACATCGGCTTGGTTGATTGAATATGGAAATAGGCGGATATAATATATCATTCACACATTGGACAAAAATGAGCAGTTTCCTTTGCAAGATAAGCTTCGCATATAGATCCTTCAATCCTATTCCTCTGCTTAACAAATTGTTTGCATTTGCCAATTGTCCTACATAATTTCTTGGTTAGCCAAGAACATTCAAATAAAATAGAAAATTACATCAAACCTATAATATTACCTCTCAAAGGGATACATCCATCTGCATTGAACAAGCCTTCTAAGTCGTGCCTCGTGTACAAGGTGGATTGGAAGGTGTTCCATCACATCAAAAAAACCACATGGAAATATCTTTTCCATCTTAGTAGATGTTACACGAATGTTCTGATCCATCCGGAGTAGGTTTTCTTCCCTTAATGTGGAAGAATACAAGTCTTTGAAAAACAAACTAATCTCTGTGATGAGTTTCCAAATTCTTTCAGGCAAACCACAAAGTGAAATAGGCACTAAGGTCTCCATGAAAACATGACAGTCATGACTTTTCAAATGGCTCAACTTCCCTACCTCCATATCAACTTTTTTTCCAAGATTCGACGCATAACCCTCATGCATCTTCAATTTTGTTACCCAATCACAAATTTTCCGTCTTTCCTCCAAAGTGAATGTGTAACTTGCTTTGGGCTTGGATATCTTACCATTGTTTTCTGTCTGCAAGTATAATTCAGCCCGCCTGCAATATTCTTGTAAGTCCATTCTAGCCTTCGGGTTATCCTTTGTCTTACCTTTAACATCCATCACTGTGTTTAACAAATTTTCAAAATAATTCTTCTCAATATGCATGACATCAAGGTTGTGATGGAGAAGATTATCCTTCCAATAAGGCAACTCCCAAAATATACTCTGTTTCGTCCAATTATGAGTAACACCGTATCCGGGGAATCTATAAGGTGGAGCTTCAGTAACTTTACTAAAGTTCTGGACCATCTCCAAATTTCCTCACCTGAAAGTATCGGAGGTGAAGAATCATATTCCATTTTATTCTTTTTGAATGCATTTTTCATCCTTCTAAACTCATGGTCAGGAGGCAAGAATTGACGATGACAATCAAACCATGATTGCTTTCGGCCATGTTTCAAAGTGAACACTTTACTATTTTCCATGCACTAAGGACAAGCTAGCTTCCCAGCAGTCATCCACCCAGACAACATTCCATACGCATCAAAATCGTTGATTTTCCAAATTAAATTAGCACGCAAATTGAAATTCTGCTTGGTTGATATGTCATATGTTTCAACACCATCATACCATAATTTTTTTAGCTCATCAATCAATGGTTGCAAATATACATCAATCAAACTTTTCGGATTACGAGGACCGGGGATAATACAATTTAAGAATATATATGGACTAGTCATGCACAACCCGGGTGATAGATTATAAGGTGTAAGAAAGAAAGTCCAGCATGAATATGGTGTCGTAGATACAGAAAAAGGCGTGAAGCCATCCGCACACAGACCTAACCGAATGTTCCTTGGTTCACTAGCAAAATCTGTAATGTCTTATCAAAATGCTTCCAAGCTTCTCCATCTGAAGGATGACACATAACACCAGGTGGTCTTCTATTTTCAAAGTGCCATCTCATATGAGGAGCAGAACTCATCGACGCATATAACCTCTTTAACCTAGGTATAAGAGGTAAATAATGCATCGCCTTGATAGCGACCATTTTCCCATTGGAAAGCCTCTTGAAACGAGGCTTTTGGCAAAATTCACAACTATCTAAATTTGCATCATCTTTATAATATAACATGCAACCATCTTCACAACAATCAATTCTCATTGACGAAAGTCCTAACTTAGAAACCAATCTCTTTGCCTTATAGAAATCACCAGGTAAGTTGATATTAGGGTCAACTAGTTCACTCATAAGGTCAATGAAAGAGTCCATGGCTGCTTGAGAAATATTCCAGTCAGATTTTATACTTAGTAATCTAACTGCAATAGACAGCTCAGAGTGCGGACTTCCTTCCCGTAATAGACGACTAGCTTCCTCTAACTGTTCAAAAAAAATGTTTTGCGTCATCATTAGGAGTTTGTTCAACATTTTCATTGGGCTCACCCCCTAAGTGCATCCCAAAAGAATCCGCAACCATATCATGAATTCTAGAATCACGATTTGTATTCTCAACCGACCTACTACTTTCACCCACAACCATGTTATGAAATATCCCATTGCTACCATCGAACTCTCCATGATTAGTCCACACAAATTAATTCGCTATAAACCCCTTCCTATAAAAACGAAGCTTAACTTCCTCCGGTTTTCCAAACTTCATAAAGTCGCACCTAACACAAGGGCACCTAATTACTCCTTCACTTTGATATGGTGGAAGTGACATTGAATGCCTGATAAAGTCATCAACCCCTTCTACAAAATCCTCCCGCAATCCCCGCCGATTAGGATAATTCCTATTGTACATCCAAGTACGATGTTCCATCTTTACAAATAAAACAAGTTCAATTCATAAACTAAAAGTTCAAGATATATCCTAAAATTTCAATTTATAAACTTAATGTTCAATTCATAAACTAAAAGTTTAATTCATATCCTAAAGGTTCAATTCCATATCCTAAAATTTCAATTCATATCCTAAAAGTTCAATTTATAAACTAAAAGTTCAATTCATAAACTAAAAGTCCAATTCATATCCTAAAAGTTCAATTTATAAACTAAAAGTTCAATTCATAAACTAAAAGTCCAATTCATATCCTAAAAGTTCAATTCTAATCCTAAATTTCAATTTATAGACAAAAAGTTAAATTCATAAACTAAAAGTTCAATTCATACACTAAAATTCCAATTCATAAACTAAAGGTTCAATTCATAAAATAAAATTCCAATCCATAAACTAAAATTCCAATTCATAAACTAAAATTACAATATATAAAATAAAAGTCAAATTCATATCCTAAAAGTTCAATTCATATCCTAAAATTTCAATTTATAAACTAAAAGTCAAATTCATATCCTAAAAGTTCAATTCATATCCTAAAAGTTCAATTTATAAACTAAAAGTTTAATTCATAAACTAAAAGTTCAATTCATACACTAAATTTCCAATTCATAAATTAAAATTACAATACATAAACTAAAAGTCCAATTCATATCCTAAAAGTTCAATTTATAAACTAAAAGTTTAATTCATAAACTAAAAGTTCAATTCATACACTAAATTTCCAATTCATAAATTAAAATTACAATACATAAACTAAAAGTCCAATTCATATCTTAAAATTTCAATACATAAATTAAAGTCCAATTCATAAACTAAAATTCCAATTCATAAACTAAAATTTTAATTTATAAACTAAAAGTTCAATTCATAAACTAAAAGTTCAATTCATATCCTAAAATTTCAATTTATAAACTAAAATTCCAATATATAAATTAAAAGTCCAATTCATAAACTAAAATTCCAATTCATAAACTAAAATTACAATAAATAAACTAAAAGTCCAATTCATATCCTAAAAGTTCAATTCATATCCTAAAATTTCAATTTATAAACTAAAAGTCAAATACATAAACTAAAAGTTCAATTCATATCCTAAAAGTTCAATTCATATCCTAAAATTTCAATTTATAAGCTAAAAGTTCAATTCATAAACTAAAAGTTCAATTCATAAACAAAAATTTCAATTCATAAACTAAAATTAAAATGCATAAACTAAAAGTCCAATTCATATCCTAAAAGTTCAATTCATATCACTAAAATTTCAATTTATAAACTAAAAGTTCAATTCATACACTAAAATTCCAATTCATAAACTAAAATTCCAATACATAAACTAGAAGTCCAATTCATACCCTAAACCTAGATTCTAACTAAAATATCAAGACAATAAAAAGTATAATAGAATTCAATACTAATTAAACTAATTAGTTAATAAAATTAATCAACAAAAGTAATTAAAACAAGACCTAAACCCTAATCCACAATAGAATACAATGTTCAAAAAATTGAAACACTAATTGAAACAATGAACTACAATACATGAAATATTGAAACAAAAACAAGAAATAACAAAGATTCAAGGTTATAATTTAAAACCTAATTTTTTGTGGAGAAGGAGAGTGTAGCGACCCAAAATCCCATCTTCAGGCCGTGATGGCGTCTAGCGTTGAACCCGCTAGACAAGCCAATGTTTTGGTTAAGTTTACCTATTTACAATTGAAATAACAATAATAACTAGAAATGGTGTGATTAAAGAATGCGGAAGACTACTAAATTCAAGAACTTTAACGATGAATCTCATAAAAGCTTTCTAAATTATACCCCAAAAACCGGTATCACCAATCTCACGAACAGTCTAAGATTTTTCTAAATACAATGGTCTGAAATAAGTGAATACAACTGTCTTGGAATTACAGGATAAGACAGAAAATGAGAAAAATGATAAGAGATGACGCCAAGGCCTGCGGACGCCTGCAGGACTACCTCAGTGTCGACGTGGACTGAAGGCTACTCCCTGAATCATTGTCCACTGGGTCCGGCACTATAATCTGCACAACATAAAGAAGTGCAGGTGTAGCATCAGTACAACCGACCCAATGTACCGAGTAAGTGCCGAGCCTAACCTCGGCGAAGTAATGACGAGACTAGGACACGACAAATAATAAACACCGGTGCAATTCAATAATATATAATAGAAATAACGGCAGGAAGTAAACAGTTAAGTACAAATACGGGGAAAACATGCTAGGGTACAAAAAGGGAAAACACTTATTGAGTAGCAGAACATGACAACCGTCTAGTATCAAAATAACAACAGGGAACAAATAAGTGCATAGCATCACCCTTCGTGCTTTACTCTCGTTCTCACCAAAACAAGTGCACGACATCACCCTTCGTGCTTTACTCTCATTCTCACCAAAACAAGTGCACGACATCACCCTTCGTGCTTTACTCTCATTCTCACCAAAACAAGTGCACGTCATCACCCTTTGTGATTTTACCTTACAATATCATGGCACGACATTATCCTTCGTGCATTATCTCTCATATCATGGCACGACATCACCCTTCGTGCTTTACTCTCATTCTCACCAAAACAAGTGCACGTCATCACCCTTTGTGATTTTACCTTACAATATCATGGCACGACATTATCCTTCGTGCATTATCTCTCATATCATGGCACGACATCACCCTTCGTGCTTTTAAAATCACAATATAGGCACAACATTGACCTTCGTGCTTTTAAATATAAATCATGGAACGACATCACCCTTCGTGCTTTACACTCTTCCTCACCCAAACAATAACCAGAACACAATTTGGCAATGAAGAACCACAATACAGACCATAGTTTTACAACATCCCGGCAACGGAACAATAACAGAAATATCACCGTCCCCGCAAGGGACACAAGTATAACCAATCTCAGTGAACGTACAACATAACCAAATAATCCTCAACCGAACAACTAATCAACAGTGTTCACAACCAAGTATTTCCAACAATTGAATAATCTCCAAAATAAAATCTACTTCATAACACAATGGATATCGACGAAAAACACATATACTATAAGTTATGACTCACGGGCATGCTTGACAACCAGGTATAGGTACTCGGCACCTCACCTATACATTGAACATGATAATAACACGTAGAACATATGACTCAACACCTATTCCCTCAAGTTAAGATTAGGCCAAACACTTACCTCGGCACCAAGGATACAAATCAAGCCTCTAGCACCCCTTTACCTCTCGAATCCGACTCTGAAACAATCATATCTAAGAATAATCGACTCAATAATATCAATAAATGCTAAACAATTCAATTTCAATGCTTAAATATAGATTTCCCAACATTCCTCCAAAAATTCAAAAATTCGACCCCGTGCCCGCTTGATCGAAACACGAGGTTCGGACCAAAACGCGATCAGTCATTCCGCCACGGGCCCGAATATACAATTTGTTTTGAACTGACCCCAAAACGAGGTCAAATTGCCAAAAATTCAAAAAGCCCGAACTCTACCCCAAAACCCAATTTTCTACATTTAATTCCCGGATTTTAGGCCTAGAATCTAATAAATGTTGATGAAAATGGAAGAAAACGAGGTTATAATTACTTACCTAAGAGGATATGGTGATAGAGCTCTTCAAAGGTCGTCTATGGGGTTTGGGGAAGAAGTGAGTTTATGAAATTTTGCAAAATCCCATAATGAAACATTCTGTTTTTGACACTTGAATTAACTAGGTGAAAATGACCTATGCGATCGCAGATAAAGAGCTGCGATCGCATAGAGGAAAGTATATTTAAGCTACGCGATCGCGGACTACCTATTGCGATCGCACAGGATCACTAACCCCCACCCTTGCGATCAAGGGAAGAGACGTGCGGTCGCACAGAACAACAGACCAGCCCCCAGACTACCCCTACACTATGCGATCGCGGGGCACACTATGCGATCACATAGTGTCACAGATCATCTCCCTCAGCACAAAGGTATGCGATCACGGAAGGACCTATGCGATCGCATAGAATAAAACATCAGACACCAGAAAACTCATTTTATACCAGATTTTTCTAAGGTTTTTGCACTCCGGCACCTACCCGAAACTCACCCATGCCCTCGGGCTCAAAACCAAATATACCCACAACCTCAAAAATATCCTACGGACTTATTCAAGTAATCAAAACACCAAAATAACATCATAAACATCAAATTAAGCCTCAAAATCAATGAAATTCCTTTAGACTTCAAAAACTTCTAATTTTTCCATTTTTAGTCTAAATCACCTCAAACTGAGTCCGTTTGTTACCAAATTTCACAGGTAACACATAATAACCATATTGAACATGTTCCGGGCTCCGGAACCATAATGCAGGTCCGATAACACAGGTTTCACATCAAATCTCATTTTAAAAAGCCTTTATATTTTTCAGAAAACAATTTTCTTCCAAAATTCATTTCTCGGACTTGGCACCTTGGAATTCGATTCCGGACATATGCCTAAGTACCATATTTTTGTCCGGGTCCGTTTACCAAAAATGTTGACTAAAGTCAACTTTATTAAAATTTCAACACAAAATATCTTTTTTATTATTTTTTCACATAACGGCTTCCCGGCTACATGTCGGGGTTGTGCATGCAAATCGAGGTGAGATATAAAGAGGTTTTCACGGCCTTGGAACACAGATTTAGCTAAATTTACACGGGATGACCTTTTGGGTCATCACAATCTCCACCTCTAAAACAATCATTCGTCCTCGAACGGACATAGAAAGGTACCTGAATCGGGGAAGAGATGGGGATATCAGCTCCGCATATCGAACTCGGACTCCCAGGTAGGTGGCTCAATAGGCTGGCCTCTCCACTAGACACGAACCGAAGGATAACTCTTCAATATCAACTGCCGAACCTGCCGAGCTAATATGGCTACCGACTCCTCCTCATAAGTCAAATCCTTGTCCAACTAGACACCGCTGAAATCAAGTACATGAGAGGGATCGACAATATACCTCTGAAGCATAGATACATGAAACACCGGGTGTACGACTGATAGACTAGGGGGCAAAGCAAGTCTGTAGGCCACCTCTCCCACCTTGTCCAGAATCTCAAATGGACAAATGAACCTAGGGCTCAACTTGCCCTTCTTTCCGAACCTCATCACGCCCTTCATGGGCGACACCCGAAGAAATACCCAGTCTCCAATAATAAATGCCAAATCACGAACTCTGCGGTCCGCATAACTCTTCTACCTGGACTGAGCTGTACGAAGTCTATCCTGAATAATATTCACTTTATCCAAGGCATCCTGGACTAACTCTGAACCCAACAATCTAGCCTCTCCCGGCTCGAACCACCCAACTGGCGACCGACACCGCTTACCATACAAAGCCTCATACGGAGCCATCTGAATGCTCGACTGATAGCTGTTGTTTTACGCAAACTCAGCTAAAGGCAAGAACTGGTCCCATGAACCTCCAAATTCAATGACACATGCTCGCAACATATCCTCCAAAATCTGGATAGTACGCTCGGATTGTCCGTCTGTCTGAGGATGAAATGTTGTGCTCAAATCAACCCGTGTGCCAACTCACGCTGAAATACTCTCCAGAAATGGGAGGTAAACTGAGTACCTCGATCAGAAATAATGGACACAGGCACACCATGCAGGCGAACAATTTCCCTGATGTAGATCTTTGCCAACCTCTCCGAAGAATACGAAACTGATACAGGAATGAAGTGTGCTGACTTGTTCAGCCTATCCACAATGACCCACACCACATCAAACATCCTTTGAGTCCAACTACGAAATCCATGGTGATACGCTCCCACTTCCACTCGGGAAGCTCAATCTGCTGCATCAAACCACCGGGTCTCTGGTGCTCGTACTAAACCTCCTGACAGTTCAAGCACCTAGCTACATATGCTACAATATCCTTCTTCATCCTACGCCTCCACTAATGTTGCCTCAATTCCTGGTACATCTTTGTGGCGCCCGTATGAATGGAATACCGTGAACTATGGGCCTCCTTCAATATCAACTCATGAATGCCATCAACACCGGGTACACAAATACGACCTTGCATCCTCAAAACTCCCTCATCATCAAATGTGACCTTCTTGGCACCTTCGTGCCGGACCGTATCTCTAAGAACACACAAATGATGATCATCATACTGCCTGCCCCGAATACGATCATACAATGAAGAACGGGCCACAGTATGGGCCAAAACACTGCCAGTCTCAGAAACCTCCAAACTCATGAACCGGTTGGCCAAAGCCTGAACATCCAAAGCAAGTGATCGCTCTCCGACTGATAGATAAGCAAGACTACCCATACTGGCCAACTTCCGGCTCAAAGCATCGGCCACCACATTGGCCTTCGTCGGATGATATAAGATGATAATGTCATAATCCTTCAACAAATCTAACCATCTCCTCTTTCTCATAGTCAACTCTTTCTGCTTGAACAAATACTGCAAACTCTTATGATCCGTGAACACCTCATATGGCACCCCATACAGATAATGCCTCCAAATCTTCAACGCATGAACAATAGCTGCTAACTCTAAATCATGAACTGAATATATCTTCTCATGAACCTTCAACTGACGAGAAACATAGGATTTAACCTTGCCATCCTGCATCAACACTGCACCAAGTCCCACCCGTGAAGCATCACAATACACGGTATATGGCTCTGAACCTGTGGGGAAAACTAACACTGGTGCCGTGGTCCAGGCTGTCTTGAGCTTCTGAAAGCCCTCCTCACACTCATCCGACCACCTCAACTGGGCACTCTTCTGAGTCAATTTGGTCATCGGGGCTTCAATGGATGAAAAGCCCTCCACAAACCGGCGATAATAACCTGCTAAGCCCAAGAAACTCCGAATCTCTGTAGCTGAAGTGGGCCTAGGACAATATCTGACTGCTGAAATCTTCTTGGGATCCACCTGAATACCCTCTTATGATACCACATGGCCTAGAAATGCAACCGAACCCAACCAGAACTCACACTTGGAAAATTTGGCATATAACTGACTATCCTTCAGAGTCTGGAGGACAACTCGAAGGTGCTGCTCATGCTCCTCACGGCTACGGGAGTAAATCAAAATATCATCAATGAAAACAATCACAAATGAGTCCAAATAGGGCCTGAACACCCGGTTCATCAACTCCATAAAAGCAGCGGGGGCATTTGTCAACCCAAATGAAATTATTAAGAACTCATAATGCCCATACCGAGTACGAAAGGCTATCTTAGGGACATATGACGCCCTAATCCTCAGCTGATGGTAACCAGATCTCAGTCAATCTTGGAAAACACTAAAGCACCCTGAAGCTGTTCGAGTAAATCATCAATCCTCGGCAAAGGATACTTATTCTTAATAGTAACCTTGTTCAACTACCGGTAGTCAATACACATCCTCATCGAGCCATCCTTCTTCTTGACAAACAACACTGGGGCACCCCACGGAGAAACACTAGGTCTAATAAAGCCTTTATCCAATAAATCTTGCAACTGATCCTTCAACTCCTTCAACTCTGGCGGGATCATACGATACGGCGGAGTAAAAATGGGCTAAGTGCTCGTAGCCAACTCAATGCAAAAGTCAATATCCCTGCCGGGTGGCATAACCGACAGGTCAGTAGGGAATACCTCTAGAAACTCACGAACCACGGGTACAGACTCCATAGAAGGAACCTCAGTACTAGAATCGCGAACATAGGCCAAATAGGCCAAGCAACCCTTCTCAACCATACACCGAGCCTTCATATATGAAATAACTCTACCGGAAGAATGAGTAGGAGTCCCTCTCCACTCCAAACGAGGTACTCCTGGCAAAGCCAAGGTCACTGTCTTGGCATGACAGTCCAGAATAGCACGGTAGAGAGATAACCAATCCATCCCCAAAATAACATCAAAGTCAACCATATCAAGAAGCAAAAGATCTACATGAGTCTCCAGACCACCAATAACCACTAAGTATGAACGGTAGACTCGATCTACCACAATAGAATCACCCACCGGGGTAGACACATATACAGAAGTACTTAGGGAATCACGGGACATGCTCAGATAAGGGGAAAAATATGAAGACACATAGGAGAATGTAGAACCTGGATCAAATAAAACCGAAGCATCTCTGCTGCAAACTGAAACCATACCTGTAATAACGGCATCAGAGGCCTCAGCCTCAGGCCTGGCAGGAATAGCATAGCACCGGGGCGGAGCCCCTCCAACCTGAACATCTCTGGGTTGACCTACTGCAGGATGACCTCTACCTCTCGTGGCCTGTCCTCCACCTCTATGAGTCTTACCTCCACCTCTGGCACCTCGACCTACACCCCTACGGCTGAGAGGGTGGGGGTGCACCTGGCGCGGAAATCATAGAACGGGAACCCGGATGCTGAGAACTACCAGAAGCTCGGGGCAATACCTAGCAATGTGCCCTGGATCACCACAATAGTAACAAGCCCTCTGCTGCTAGACCTGAAACTGTCCCTGTCGACCAGAATAACCACCTTGGAATCTCTGAAGCGGCGGTGCACTGATAGGAGCTGATGGTGCACTACGGGATACCTGAAGCGCTGACTGGAATGGTCTAGGAGGATGACCTCTGCCAAAGGAATCTCTGCCTCCAGATGAGGCACCACTAAATCGACCGGAATGGTGAGGTCTCTTGTCAGACCCCTGTTCACTGCCATGCAATAAGACCATCTCAATACGCCTGGCCACATTGGCCGCCTCCTGGAATGAAATATCAGTACTTGTCTCTCTGGCCATGTGGAGTATAATAGGCTGAGCTAGACCCTCAATAAACCTCCTCACCCTCTCAAGATCAGTGGGGAGTATCATGATAGCATGTCGGGCCAAAGTAATAAACCTGGTCTCATACTGTGTAACAATCATAGATCCTTGCTGGAGGCGCTCAAACTGCCTCCAAAGACCCTATCTCTGAGTAACTGGTAGAAACTTCTCCAAGAATAACTCGGAGAACTGAGCCCAAGTCAAGGGCGAAGACCCAGCTGGTCTGGTCAAATAGAAATCCCTCCACCAATTCTTGGCGGTACCAGAAAGACGGAATGTAGAAAAATCACTTCCATTGGACTCCAAAATGCCCATGTTCCGAAGAACCTCATAGCAACTGTCCAAGAAATCTTGGCGATCCTCTGATGGTGCACCAGTAAATGTAGTAGAAAATAGCTTGGTGAACCGGTCCAACCTCCACAAAGCATCGGCAGACATGGCTGCCCCCTCAATTGTCTGTGCCACAAAACCCGGCTGAGTTGCTCCAGCTGCCTGAGTTGCTGGATTCTGGAACTGGGGAGCTAGCTGCTCCGGTGTGCGGGTAGCAGTAGTCTGGGTCCCTCCCCCAGCCTGAGAGACGGCTGGTGCAGTAGGAAGAAGACCGGCCTGAGACACGCTCTCCATAAGGCCCACTAAACAGACCAGAGCGTCCTTAAGAACCGGGGTGGCAATGAACCCCTGTAGGACCTGAGCTGGTCCGACTGGAACTGCCTGAGCAGGAATCTCACCGGAAAAGTCTAACTGCGGGTCCTCTACTGGTGCTGCTGCTCTGGGCTGAGCCCTAGCTCTACCTCAGCCTCTAGCACGGCCTCAGCCTCATTCTCAGCCCCTCGTAGGAGCTGCAACAGGAGGATCGGGCTGTTGATCGGTAGATGAGGAAGCACGTGTTCTCGCCATCTACGAGAGAATAGAATAGATAATCAGTTAGCATTTAGAATTCAAACCACACGACAGAGAAGAAGAAATGTGAAGTTATTCCTAACCTTGCAGCCTCTGGGGGATAAGTACAGATGTCTCCGTACCAATCCCTCAGACTCTACAAGTTTGTCCGTGAATTGTAAGACCTAAGAAACCTAGTGCTCTGATACCAACTCGTCACGACCCAAAATCCCACCTTCAGGCTGTGATGGCGTCTAATGTTGAACTCGCTAGACAAGCCAACGTTTTGGTTAAGTTTACCTGTTTACAATTGAAATAACAATAATAACTAGAACAAGTGTGATTAAAGAATGCGGAAGACTACTAAATTCAAGAACTTTAACGATGAATCTCATAAAAACTTTCTCAATTACACCGCAGAAACCGGTATCACAATCTCACGAACAATCTAAGTTTTTTATAAATAAAATGGTCTGAAATAAGTGAATACAACTGTCTTGGAATTACAGGATAAGACAGAAAATGATAAAAAGGATAAGAGATGACGCCAAGGCCTGCGGACGCCTGCAGGACTACCTCAGTGTCGCCGTGGACTGAAGGCTACTCCCTGAATCACTGTCCACTGGGTCCGACGCTATAATCTGCACAACATAAAGAAGTGCAGGTGTAGCATCAGTACAACCGACCCAATGTACTGAGTAAGTGCCGAGCCTAACCTCGGCGAAGTAGTGACGAGGCTAGGACACGACAAATAATAAACACCTGTGCAATTCAATAATATATAATAGAAATAACGGCAGGAAGTAAACATTTAAGTACAAATACGGGGAAAACATGCTAGGGTACAAAAGGGGAAACACTTATTGAGTAACAAAACATGACAACCGTCTAGTATCAAAATAACAACAGGGAACAAACAAGTGTACGACATCACCCTTTGTTCTTTACTCTCATTCTCACCAAAACAAGTGCACGGCATCACCCTTCGTGCTTTACTCTCATTCTCACCAAAACAAGTGCACGACATCACCCTTCGTGCTTTACTCTCATTCTCACCAAAATAAGTGCACGACATCACCCTTCATACTTTTACCTCACAATATCATGGCACGACATTATCCTTCGTGCATTATCTCTCATATCATGGCACGACATCACCTTTCGTGCTTTTAAAATCACAATATCGGCACGACATTGACCTTCGTGCTTTTAAATATAAATCATGGAACGACATCAGCTTTCATGCTTTCCACTCTTCCTCACCTAAACAATAACCAGAACACAATTTGGCAAGGAAGAACCACAATACATACTATAATTTTACAACATACCGGCAAGGGAACAATAACAGAAATATCACTGTCCCGGCAAGGGACACAACTATAACCAATCTCACTGAACGTACAACATAACCAAATAATCATCAACCAAACAACTTATCAACAGTGTTCACAACCAAGTATTTCCAACAGTTGAATAATCTCCAAAATGAAATCTACTTCATAACACAGTGGATATCGAAGAAAAACACATATACTATAAGTTATGACTCACGGGCATGCTTGACAACCAGGTATAGGTACTCGTCGCCTCACCTATACATTGAACATGATAATAACACGTAGCACATATGACTCAACACCTATTCTATCAAGCTAAGATTAGGCCAAACACCTACCTCGGCTCCAAGAACACAAATCACGCCTCTAGCACCGCTTTACCTCTCGAATCCGACTCCGAAACAATCGTATCTAAGAATAATCGACTCAATAACATCAATAAATGCAAAAAAATTCAATTCCAATGCTTAAATATAGATTTCCCAACATTCCTCCAAAAATTCCAAAATTCGACCCTGAGCTCGCTTGGTCGAAACACGAGGTTCGGACCAAAACCCGATCACCCATCCTCCCACAGGCCCGAATATACAATTTGTTTTGAAATCCGACCCCAAAACGAGGTCAAATTCCCAAAAATTCAAAAAGCCCTAACTCTACCCAAAAACCCAATTTTCTACCTTTAATTACATAATTTTAGGCCTAAAATCTAATAAATGTTGATGAAAATGGAAGAAAACGAGGTTATAATTACTTACCTAAGAGGCTATGGTGATGGAGCTCTTCAAAGGTCTTCTATGGGGTTTGGGGAAGAAGAGGGTTTATGAAATTTTGCAAAATCCCGTAATGAAACATTCTGTTTTTGACACTTGAATTAACTGGGTGAAAATGACCTATGCGATCGCGGATAAAGAGCTGCGATCGCATATAGGACAGTCTATTTAAGCTACACGATCGCGAATAAAGAGCTGCGATCGCATAGAGGACATTCTATTTAAGCTACGCGATCGCGGACTACCTATTGCGATCGCACAGGATCCCTAACCCCCACTCTTGCGATCGCGGAAAGAGACATGAAGTCGCACAGAACAACGGACCAGTCCCCCTCCCCCCAGACTACCCATACACTATGCGATCGCAAGGCACACTATGCAATCACATAGTGTCACAGAACATCTCCCTCAGCACAAAGTTATGCGATCGCGGAAGGACCTATGCGATCGCATAGAATAAAACATCAGACACCAGAAAACTCATTTTACACTAGATTTTTCTAAGGTTTTTGCACTCCGGCACCTACCCGAAACTCACTCGAGCTCTCGGTCTCAAAACCAAATATACCCACAACCTCAAAAATATCCTACGGACTTATTCAGGTAATGAAAAGACCAAAATAACATCATAAACATCGAATTAAGCCTCAAAATCAATGAAATTCCTTTAGACTTCAAAAACTTCTAATTTTTCCATTTTTAGTCCGAATCACCTCAAACTGAGTCCGTTTGTTACCAAATTTCACAGGTAACACATAATAACCATATTGAACCTGTTCCGGGATCCGAAACCATAATGCGGGCCCGATAACACAAGTTTCACATCAAATATCATTTTCAAAAACTTTTATATTTTTCAGAAAATAATTTTCTTCAAAAATTCATTTCTCGGACTTGGCACCTCGGAATTTGATTCCGGGCATATACGCCCAACTCCCATATTTTCATACGGACCCTCCGGGACCATCAAATCACGAGTTCGAGTCTGTTTACCAAAAATGTTGACTAAAGTCAACTTTATTCAAATTTCAACACAAAAATATCATTTTTATCAATTTTTCACATAACGGCTTCCCGGCTACACGCCGGGGCTGCGCACACAAATCGAGATAAGATATAAGGAGGTTTTCACGACCTTGGAACATAGATTTAGCTAAAATTACACGGGATGACCTTTTGGGTCATCATAGAGAGAGAGGGGTGGTGGCACTGGTGGTGGCGCAGTGGGTGGTGGACGGCGAGCAGTGGTGGCGCGGGGTGGGGGAATGGGATTTGTGTGAGAAGGGGAGGGGAAGGTTTTGAGAGAGTTTTTAGAAATTTTTGGATGAAAATNAGTTTTGACCGTTGACCAAAATAGTGACCAATGTTGGTCGCTATTTTTTTTAAAAAAAAATTAAATTTTTTTTTTCTTTTTTGTTTTTTAAATATTATAAGCTATAAAAAATTTTATTATTAGCTATAAATATTTATTTTATTTAACTACAATTATTATAAATAATTATAAACTATAAGGATAATCTTTAAAGAAAATTATATTCACTAGGTAATTACTTTTAATAGATTATAATAACATCTATGTAAAGGAATTTTTTAAGTTATATTTAAGTATATGAGTAATTTCATACACACGCATAAACTATATTGTAATTGATGATCAATCTTATACATTACTATGTACGAATAATGAATGAATTGATAAACCAATTATAAGTCGATTAATCAATTATAACAGATTAATTTATATAAGTCGAGATGTTTTGTTTTTTAATATTCAACGATACTTCTGAGTAGGTTATAAGTCGATGAATCAATTTACAAGTGTATCAATCGATAAAAGAACCCAACCCTGTGTTCCTAGCACTTCATGTTCTTACACACACACACACACACACACACACACACACACACAAACACACACACACACACACACACACACACATATATATATATATATATATATATATATATAAAGAGAGAGAGAGAGAGAGAGATACACACACACACACACACACACTTCACTGTAATACTATAACATAATGGAAAGGACTCCGACAATAGGGAAAATCATAACCTTAGATCACTCCAATTATTGTCTACAACAAGTTCTTAGTTAGTTCTTAATTACTGCATTCTCATTAAGTAATAGTTAGTTAGTAAACATCACATTTGTTACTCAAATATCTTGGAAAGTTGATTACGTGAAATTGTGTGAGTCTGATATCTGTGATTGATAGGTTAATTCCCTATGGGATCTGACTCCGGACTTGATAACCAAAATATATTTTAAGTGACCGCTTTTTCCTTTTTATAAGGCATAGTTGGGCGTGATCTTAATGTAAAAAAATTACAGTTAAAAGAAGTGCAAAAAATTCTTAGTGTAATCAATTTTCTTCGACTCAAACTGAATACCTTGAAACTCTAACGTTTATAATCTTGGGTGTTACAGGTGCATGCCTAGAAACTCTTCAAGAACCGGTCAAGTGTTCGAAGAATTATCATATCTTCAGAAAGTTTTCAAGGAATTGAATCGTGCAAACAGGAAAGGAAAACAACAATAAAACTTGACTGAACAACTTGAACCAGACATGGCAGACGAAGTAAACAACATGAACAATGGGGATAATGTGAATGACCCGAATGAGAAGGTGGTGGTGCCTCTTGTACCAGAGGCTGCATTGTACTATTGGGCACAACCCACCGTAGACAACTTAGTAACCGCAATTTTAGTCCCGCAGATACAAGCTGACTTATTCCAGATTACAAACAACATGCTTCATTTGTTGCAAAACAAGGGACTATTCTCAGGGTCATACATCGAAGATCCTCAATAGCATCTAAAGAATTTCCTGTCAGTCTATGCCACACAAAGACAACATAATGTGACACCGGAAGCAATAAGGCTATTATTGTTTCAATTATCAGTGACGGGAGCAGCTCAAACTTGTCTTAATTCACTCCCCACAAATTCCATCACTACTTGGGGGGAATTAGTAAAGAAATTTGTGAACAAATTTCACCCACCCAACAATACTGCTCAGCAAATTGATGAGATATTGAGCTTCAGACAGAAACCAACAGAAACATTGCAAGAGACGTGGGAAAAGTTTAAAGGGCTGTTGGTTTTGTGTCCACACCATGGTATTCCGGAGTAGATACTGGGGCATGGGTTTTACATGGGTTTGGCAGATAGCTTGAAAGCCAATGTTGATGCTTCAGCAGGTGGAGCATTTTTTAGCAAAACATTAATAGAGAGCAAGATCCTACTTGACAAGATGGCACAAAACTTGGGATGGACGACCAGGAACGCTCCAATCACTCCTCTGGTTCACTCAGTGGCCTTAGACCCAGCTAACTCCCTAGCTGAAAATATGGCCACTCTAATGATACAAATGAGCATCCTCACCAAAACGATTGATGAATCAAACCAGAAACAACAGGTACACATTGTTGATGCAACTAATGGGGGTTTATGTACATCTTGAATTAATCAACCATATGGTTGCTCGTGGAGTGAGGAAGGTGATCACCAACAATATTAGGAGAACATGAATTATATCTCCAACTATGGGGGACAGAGACCAGGTGGTAAGAATTGGGGTCAGCAGAATCAACAATATAGGTTAGCCCCGCAGCAGCGCAACAATAGAAACAATCTTGGGTCCATGCGACCTCAAGGTCAAGTGGTTCCTTACCAAAGGCAACAGGGCTACAACCATTAGAATCAGCATAAGGCTTATCATCACCTCAACAACAACACACTGGGAGACACGAAGATGGGTTTGCTAGACTCGAGGGAATGATGCAACAATTGGTTGGGTCCACTAGGAAAGTAACTGAGAGAGTAGACTCACACGAGTCATCAATAAAGAATATTGAGATCCAATTGGGTGAGATTTCGATGGCTCTGAATAATCGTCCTCAGTGAACGTTACCTGCAGACATACAGATCAATCCAAAGCAGCAGGGCCCAAAACAGATAATGGCAATGAGTCTACGAAATGGTAGAGACCTAGACTTGGAGCAAGAGACTGCTCGCGAAAGCAGACCTATCGAGGCATTGGTGCCAGTACCCATTGAGGTAAATGATTCAGCAGGGTTGACTGATGTGATGGTACAACATGCTCAAGAAGATGCCAACAAAGAAAAAGAAGGTGTGAAAGAGACTGAGGCAGCACATGAACCGATAGTGGAGGCAGTGGCTCAACTAAAAAAAAATCAAATCACCGGGAAGAAACGATCTCCCAGTACCATTCCCACAGAGACTGGCCAAGTATCAGAAAGATGAGCAATACAAGAAATTCTTGGAGATGTTGAAGCAAATTCAGATAAATATTCCATTGATTGATGCCTTAAAGGAGATGTCTGGTTATGTGAAAATGATGAAAGACTTGATGTCCCGCAAGTTCGACTTCCAAGACTTGGCTATAGTTACACTGACTCAGACTTGCAGTGTTGTTGTGGCGAGACCCATTGCTGAGAAGCTGTCTGACCCAGGAGTTTCACAGTTCGTTGCACAATTGGTAACTTTGCATTTGCTAAGGCACTGTGTGATTTGGGGTCAAGCATAAATATTATGCCCCTGGCTATCTATAAAAGGCTCGGGATTGGAAGAGCTAGACCCACGTTCATGTTATTGCAGCTGGCTGACAGGACAGTAAAGAGGCCCTCTGGTATTCTAGATGATGTATTGGTGCAGGTTGGGAAGTTTGTGTTCCCGGTAGATTTTTTCATCATTGACTGTCGGGTTGACGAGGAAATTCCCATAATTTTGGGAAGAACATTCTTGCCCACTAGGAGAGATTTAATTTATTGTGAAACAGGAGAGCTCAAAGTGAGATTAAACAATGAGGAGATAACATTCAACATACACAAATCTATGAGGCGACCAAGTGAATTCTCCAATTTCTCTCTAATAGATGTCGTAGATGTAATTTTGGAGGAGGAAGATGAGACATGAACATTCAAGATCCTCTAGAAGCTTGTATCATGAACCTAGATGAAGCTAATGGAGAAGAATTGGCAGGGTGGGTACTTGCTCTTGAAGGCAAAAGCTTTTGGAAGAGGGAGCTCGAATTTGAGCCCTTGTACTTAGAGAAAAGAAAAACCCCTCCGGCCAAACCATCGATAGAAGAGCCCCCAAAGTTGGAGCTGAAGCCATTGCCGGCTCATCTCAGGTATGCATTCTTACGACCTAACTCCACTTTACCTGTTATTATCTCATCTAGTTTGTCAGATGTGCAGGCAGAACAGATTTTGCAAGTACAGAAAAAAGACCTCATTTACTTGCCCTTATGGGATTTATGCTTTTCGGAGGATGTCGTTTGGCCTATGCCCTCATTCCAAAGGTGCATGATGGCCATCTTCACGGACATGGTATAAGAAATAATGGAGGTTTTCATGGATGATTTCTCAATGGTGGGGAGTTCATTCAATGATTGCCTTAAGAACTTGAGAAGAGTATTGAAGAGGTGTATCGAGACAAATCTGGTGCTCAATTGGGGAAGTGCCAATTCATGGTACAGGAAGGTATAGTCTTGGACACTTGGTGTCAAGTAAGGGCATTGAGGTGGACCGCGCAAAGGTTGACGTTATAGCAAATCTTCCGCCACCCACTTCCGTCAAAGCAATCAGAAGTTTCCTTGGGCATGCCGGCTTCTATAGGAGATTTATAAAAGACTTTTCCAAAATTGCTAACCCCTTGTGTAAATTGCTTGAAAAAGATCACCCTTTTGTGTTTTCTGATGACTGCAGGGTATCATTTGAGGAATTGAAGAAGAGACTGGTCACAACACCTATCATTGTTGCCCTTGACTGGGAGCAACCCTTTGAGCTAATGTGTGATGCAAGTGAATATGCTATTGGATCAGTTCTTGGGCAGCGAAAAGATAAAATCCTGCACCCAGTATACTATGCAAGTAGAACGTTGAGTGGAGTCCAGATGAACTACACTGTGACTGAGAAGGAGATGTTGGTAGTAGTGTTCGCTTTTGACAAGTTTAGATCGTACCTGATAGGCTCGAAGGTAATTGTTTATACTGATCATGCTACCCTCAGGTACCTAACCGAGAAGAAGGAGTCAAACCCGCGCCTGATTCGTTAGGTGCTACTGCTACAAGAGTTTGACTTGGAAATTCATGACCGTAAGGGAACGAAAAACCAAGTAGCTGACCACTTGTCGAGACTGTAAGGAGCCGAGAAAGCAGTTGAGGTAGAAGAGATTCTAGAAACCTTTCCAGATGAGCAACTACTAGCCACAAGTCTTAAGGAAGCGCTATGGTATGCAAACATTGCAAACTATCTGGCGAGTGGTATAATTCCTTATGACCTTTCCTCTGTGAAAAAGAAAATTTTCTTTCGTGATTGCCGTATGTATTATTGGGATGAACCTTATCTGTTCAGGATTTGTGTTGACAACATGATCCGGAGATGTATCCCCGAGATAGACTAGTCTTCTATTTTGGAGGCATATCACGCATCAGGATACGGTGGACATTTCGGAGGAGTCAGGACAGTCGTGAAAGTTCTGGAGGCAGGCTTCTACTGGCCAACAATGTTCAAAGATGCACATTTATGGGTAAATGGCTGTGATGAATGCCAGCGAACCGGGAATATTTCCCGTCGACATGAGATGCCCATGAACCCAATTCAGGAGGTCAAAGTGTTCGATGTATGGGGAATTGACTTCATGGGGCCCTTCGTCAGTTCATATGGAAACAAGTACATACTTGTCGCTGCGGACTACGTGTCCAACTGGGTGGAAGTTGGAGCACTCCCCACCAATGATGCAAAGGGGGTGATTGGGTTTTTGAAGAAGAACATATTCACCTGATTTGGCACCCCAAAGGCCATAATCAGTGACAGAGGCACTCATTTTGTAATCGAGCCTTCGAGAAGTTACTAGAGAAGTATGATGTGTGCCACAAGGTGGCCACTCCATATCATCCAAAGACAAGTGAGCAAGTGGAAGTGTCAAACAGAGAAAAATAGAGTGTGTTAACTAAGACCGTGAATGCCACAAGAATGGACTGCGCGAGAAAGTTAGATGATGCACTTTGGGCTTATAGAACCGCTTTCAAAACACCAATTGGCATGTCACCATACAAGTTGGTGTCTGGGAAGGCGTGTCACTTTCCGGTGGAGTTGGAGCATAGAGCTTGGTGGACGTTGAAACAGTTGAATCTCGACATGGATGCTGCAGGAACAAGTAGAGTCACGGGTTTGCACGAGCTTGATGAGTTTCGCTATCATGCTTTTGAGAGCACAAGATTGTACAAAGAGTGAATGAAGATGTTACATGATAAGAACATTATTGAGCGGAATTGTAAACCCGAAGATACGGTATTGCTATACAACTCAAGAGTAAGGCTTTTTCCGGGTAAACTAAAGTCACGATGGTCAGGGAAATTTCGTGTGGTTTAAGTACACCCCACAGATGCTGTAGGAATTACCGCAGAGAATGACTCTCGCGCGTCCAGAGTCAATGGGCACAGAATAAAACATTATGTGGGCATGGATCAAGCAAAGGGAGTGTCAGTGACCCTATTGATTGATCCTCAGAGGTCGAGCGAACCTTAAATGCACTTATATGTGTCATGCCGCGACGTTAAATCAAGCGCTGCATGGGAGGCCCCATTGAATTGTTGTAAGGCGACGTTAACTCAAGCGCTTCTTGGGAGACAACCCATGATTTTCTTCTTGTGTTTTTCTTTTGTTGTTTTATTTGATGTTGAACGTTACAAACCAAACTACTAGTGTGCAGGGCAAGACTTGTGCACATCAGAAGGAGTCGGGGTCAAAAATAAACCCGGGAAGAGGTAAAATTGCAGAAAAGGAAAAGCGTTCGGAGACGGTGATCTGCGGCCGCGCATTGGACCGCGGATTTGAACGCGGATTTTTGAGGTAACACTATTTTTGATCCACAGCCGCGGATTGGACTGCGGATCTGAACGCGGATTTTGGAACATTTTCTGCCTCAAGTCCGCGATCGCAGACTTGGACGCGGATTGGGGCACGGAGGTACGAGATATTCTGCCGCGATCGCGGAGCTGGGCGCGGATGGGGGCGGACTCAGGTAAGTATAATTTTTTTTACACTTCTAGTTTTTTTTCCTATATCCCCCTAACCTAAATTCCCTCCCCACTTTCCCCATTCTTCTTTTCCTATTCAACTCCAACTCTCCCTCTTCCCCACAACAACAAAACCACCGATTCCTCCCTCCCTTCCCCCTTCAACACTAAAATCTCCCCTCCCTTCTTTCTCTCTCCGTTCAACAACAATCCGACCTCTATTTGTCTCAAGATTCTCAAGTAAGTACATGATTCTTCTCCTCCTTCTTAGTATTTTTCTTTTTCTTTTTATTTTCAGATTTTGCTAGTGAGTTTCTCTTCAATTTTTCTTCTTTTATTTGCTATTGTATGTAATAGGTAGTAAAAAAATCATGAATTTCTTGTATTAGTGGTGGATTGTGGTGTAGATGTGTGTGTGAGGCCATTAGATTTGATATGGGAGGCTTGGTAACTCCATGGGGCTCTTTGTGCTACTTTGTGGATATATGCACACTAGAAGTTTGTTGATTTGCTTCAATGAGCTATGAATGCAAATTGTGACCATTGTGCGAGTGAAGTCTGAGTAACTACCCTTGGTTTACATAATTCTCCCCCTACTAATAGTGGTGTTTGTTATGTCAGTTAAAATGCATCCCTCACGAAAGAGACGTGCTACAGGAGCCTCATCCAGTGGGCATGGAGGTTCTTCCAGAGAACGGGCACAGGCTAGAGCAAGCCAATTTGATAGTCACATATTTGTGTCCAGAGCGGCTCAGGACCGTTTTAGTGAGAAGGCTATGAAAAAGCATGTACCCGAGAGAGCCATTGACGGGGCCGCCCTCCAAGTTAAATGCCCAAATATATATCGAGAATCGGTTAGGCGCCGACTCGACATCTTTTTTGAAGAGTCGGAAGAGGGTAACATGATGCTTGTGCGGGAGTTTTATGCCAATTGACCTAAACATGAGGAGCGGATATGCATTCTGAGACAAACAAGGGTGGATGACTCACTAGCTACCATTAGACGAGTGTATCGTTTGCCGGTATTCAATGGGGCTGAAGATTATGATGAGACTTACAAGCGTGAACCCACCACATGGAATCTCTATTTCCAAACTATCTGTGTACCTGGAAGAGAGGTAGTATGGTGTGTGCCTGGTAGCATCTTGAATTCATCATCACTCACTTTTGAGTTGTAAGTGTTGACTATATATAATCAATAGTCGACTGTTGCCATCCATAACACCACAGAGGTAAATGGCCCAAGAGCGGCAGTGATTTGGTGCTTTGTGCAAGGCCATGATTTTGATGTGGCTCAGCTCATCCAGTCAGAGATGTTCATCCGCACACCAATGAAGAGGTATGGGTTTTACTTCCCATCTCTTGTCACGAAATTGTGTCGGGCAGCAAGGGTGCCCGAGAACCCTAATGCAGATAGCGTGATGAAGAAGGAAGACAAGTTCCGGGCATACAAAGTGACCGTCGGGAGACAACCAGTGACACATGGGCCAAATGAAAATGACGACTCTGATGAGTCTGAGGAAAGTGATGATAGTCCGAAGAAGGATAGGCACGCCCCACCCCCCATAGGGACAAGCAACAGAGGAGGCAGGACCATCCCAGGGCAGACATAGCACGCGCATGACAACCCTAGAACAAGACATGGCAGGACTGCGCACTTCTGTCAAGGAGTTGGGGACTAGAGTTGATGCCTTAGCCACACAAAGTGCGAAGTCCGAAAAGAATATCATGGGCTGGCTTTGAGCGCTGGGAAGAGCATGTCACCTCGACACTGGCACTGTCTCTGACCAGGACTGAGTCACTAGGGAGGTCCCCTTACCTTACCTTGCTTTATTTTATATGACATGGGGACATGCCAATTTTTTAAGTGTGGGGTAGGGATGATGTTGTATGTTGTTGTATGTGTACATAGTCGGTTTTTGAAGTATCCATTGATAAATTAATTTCAACTTGGCCCGACGATGGATATCACTCGACGGGTTTCTTGAGGGACTAAAGTCGAACAAAAAAAAACCAAAAAGATTTTTCTTTTATAGTAGTGTATCAACTCCCCCTTGGTTTTTCTTTAAACCACGGTTCTTTTCCAAGAGTTTATTTAAACCAGATGTAGTTAATATTTCATTTTTTTTAGTTAGGAACTTATGGGCGAGTTGAAATAGGATCCCTTAACTCCATAATGCCTTGAATGTAGACTACTTTAGTGTGATACTTATGCTCATTGGGTTACTCTTGTGAGAAGGCCTTAAAATGTGTGTTCTTAATTTGGCTTAAGTACCCTGAGCGGAGTGTCTGATGATCTAATCTAGATTGAGTCATGTGCCATGTGTGTGTGAGGCTTGTTGTATTTTTTGCCGACATTGAACGCCTAGAACTTGCCCCGTGTGTTTGCAAAGCGAAATGGTAGTCTTATTTGGTCTAGGAAGTGATATAGGCATTTCTTTGTTGAATCATATATATGCATATTCCATCCACCTAATTGCTATATACCATAGTTAACTCCTTTTGGCTTGTAATCCTGTTTCTTTGGCAACCACATTACAATCCTTACCCAATTTTTGAATTATTCATCTATTTGAACCTTGTCACCTCTCATGAGAACTTGAATTGTGATGATTTATGTAAAAGTTAAAGTGTCGGGTGGTTGGTGTGGTTGTTGAGTGGAACTGATGAAATAAGGAAAAAGGTGCACTGTGCTAAAAAAAATCATGGTAAAAGCCACCTAAATTGAAAAAAAAAAGAGTTGTATTGTTTGTGAAGAATAATCCTTGATGGTGGTGGCTTTTGACATAATTTTTATTGAAGAAGTATGGGGTAATACATATTGATGTGAAGGTGGAGTTGTGGTTTGACATAAGTATGGGCTTGAATGTTAAAATATATGTAGTAAAGTGCTTAGAGAGGTACAATCACTACTATATCTAAATGTATCCTACTCGACCTGCAGCCTACATTACATCCAAATTAAGTCCTAATTAATCCTAGACTAAACGAGCTCGATTAGTAGAGTAGTACACTAAGGGCAAGCTTATGGTTCGTTTTCTGTGGCACAAGAATGTTCTTTCTGAGGGTGAGCGAATTTTATTTCTTTTGAAGTCCTCTGTGTGCTTGAAGTGTACTGATTATGAAATAAGTCTCTTTTGTGGTGAGTAAGCACTTGATTCATGAAAAGGAGGTAAGTCTAGACCTCTAACTTAGAGTAAGTAAGTCGGTTAAGGAAATTGCGTGGCCAGGAAGAGTCCACTCTTGTGCTGTGGATGTTATGCTAATGTAGTTGACCATTGTGAAATATTCTTGGTGTGAGGAGTAGGGAAGTTACTTAGTGAAGTTAGGCCTATAGAGTGTGGTTTTAGTGCTCGAGGACGAGCAATGGTTTAAGTGTAGGGTGTTGATAGTAGCCTATAATTGCGTATTTTACACTCTAATTTAACCGCACTTTATTGATGTTGGAATGTTAAAAGATAACAAAATGCTCTAATTGAAAATTTTATGTTTTGCAGGAGCCACTCCAAGATAGGAGGAAGATAAAGGGTGTGTTGAAGTCATTATAAACATACAAGGCCAATCAATGGATAGCCCACGTGAAAAAGAGCGAGAAAAAAATAGCAAAAACGCAAAAGGCAGGTCCGAGACCGCGAACCTGGGTGCGAAGCAGCTCGCGGAGTGAGGCAGTGAAAAGGTGAAAATCTGCGGCCAGATCCGCGGTTGAATCTGCGGCCGCGGAAAGGCTGCCAGGCGCGATATAATGCAAGGGCTTTTGTGTAATTTCCTGGGCAACTAACCTAAACTCGCCCAGAAGTCAGATTAAGCTTGTTTTAGACAATATTGGAGGCAAGAACAAGGGAGAGAAGATCAATCAATTCTTCTGAGTTTTTTATCTTCTTCTTCTTCTTAATTCTAATTGTGGATTATGAATCATATTTGTGCTACAGTTTTGCATTAGTATGAGTAGCTAAATTTCTAATCTAGGGTTTTGATGGAACCTATTGAAGGATGAATTTCTCGTTATGTTAATATAGATTTGCCATAGTTTTCTCTCTATTTGTTCAACTATATGCTTGTTGTTGTTGATTGAAGGCCCCTCAATTAGCTGTGCCTATTTAGTGTGCATTACTCGGGAGAGTGTGCATATTTATGTCGTTGTTGAACAACATCACTCCTGACGTATATGGGGGATCAATACGAAGGGTTTAAAGGTGGGAGTTGGGAGTTGGGATAACGAAACCTTGGGTGCGATCTAAGTGAGAAATAATTAAAGTTAGCTAGCATAACTCGGGAGAATATGTCTAGTATATTGCTGTAATTACTCGGGAGAGAGTTACGACAGTCAGAGTGCTCATGATCGATAGAGAAGACTTAAGCAAATTTATAACAAACATAGCTGAAAGGACTCCGACAATAGGGGAAATCATAACCTTAGATCATTCCAATTATTGTCTACAACACGTTCTTAGTTAGTTCTTAGTTACTGCATTCTCGTTAAGTAATAGTTAGTTAGTAGACATCCCATTTGTTACTCAAATATCTTGGAAAGTTGATTGCATGAAATTGTGTGGGTATGATAGCTTTGATTGATAGGTTAATTCCCTGTGAGATTAGACTCCGGACTTGATAACCGGAATATATTTGAAGCGACCGCTTTGTCCTTTTTACAAGGCATAGTTGAGCGTGATCAGGGTCGATCAAGCAAAAGCTGACTGCTATAAGTGGAAGGAAGGCATGGACCGCCTCACTGCTGAGAAGGAAACTGCCTTGGCTCAGTTATCATAGGTCGAAGTCCAACTTCGAAGCGTAAAGGACAAGTACTCGGTCCAGGCTAAGAGGGTCAAAGAGCTTGAAGCTGAACTCGCAAAGGCCCAAGCTGAGGCCGAGGCTGATAAGTCGGTGTCCATATATCTAGGTGATGCCGAGGCCACTCAAGAAAAACTAAGGGAGGCTACCGATCGAGCATAATGGACTGTCGAGCTAGCAAAATGCTAATCTCGGAGAGTGACCCTCGAGGAGATTCATGCCCGAGGTTTTGACCTTTTTGAGGAGATAACAATTCTCTTGAAAAAATGCGAGCTCGATTAAAGGGTGGAAGTTAATATTTCAATGTCACAGTTGCAGCAAAAGATCGAGAGGATCGAGCTATTCTGGAAGGAGGTCGATCAAGCAAAAGCTGACTGCTACAAGTGGAAGGAAGGCATGGACTGCCTCGCTGCTGAGAAGGAAACTGCCTTGGGTCAGTTATCATCGGTCGAAGTCCAACTTTGAAGCGCAAAGGAAAAGTACTCGGGCTGAGAGGGTCGAGGAACTTGAAGCTGAACTCTCAAAGGCCCAAGTTGAGGCCGAAAAAGCAAAGGTCGAGGCCGATAAGTCGGTGGCCATATATCTAGATGATGCTGAGGTCGCTCAAGCACAACTGAGGGAGGCTAAAAAACGAGCACAATGGACTATCGAGCTAGCAAAATGCCAATCTCGGAGAGAGACCCTCAAGAAGATTCATGCCCGAGGTTTCGACCTTTTTGAGGAGATTGCTCAGGAAAAGGTTCATGAACCTGATGCCAGGCTATTGACCTCTTCCGACGATGATGATGACGATGAAGGCAGCAAGAGCAGGTCCGATAATGATGGGGGCCTGAAGAGGAAGCTGCTCCCGAGGAGGGAGTCAACCACGAGCATAGTTAAGGCACTTGTATTTTTCTTTTCTTTTGTGTAGGATACCGGTCGGTCCTTTTTAAATACCTTTGTTCAAATATATATAAGAATATTTGAATTCCGTCTCAATTTTTGCCTTGTGATAATTTCAAATTGGCTTTGTGCCTTCTAAGATTTTGATATACTTTATGCCTTGTGAATAATATGTTTAAGACTTCGATTTTTGGGCAACTTAGCCGAAATCAAACTAATACTGTCTTTGTAGTTGAATGAGTTCTTGCTCAAACTCGAAGTAGTAAAATCCTTAGGTTTGAATTGAGTGACAGTGGATACTCGAATTGTAGTCGAGTAAGTTCTTGCTCGAACTCAAAGTAGTAAAACCCTTAGGTTTGATTTGAGTGAGAATGGATTCTCGAACTCAAAAATGTAATGGCCCTTAGGCTCTTGAATTGGGCATATATGGGATTAGAAGAATGGCCTTTTCCCCTTTTCGGCTTAAATTTTTTTCAAATGAATTTAGCTTTACCTGGGGCCGATGGCAGAGGGACGACGATGTCCATTCCCCATTTCATAAATAGACATGGGATAAGACTGAATGAAGTTTCTCTCCGGGTTGGTGAATCATCGGTGCATACCTTTCGCACTTATCAAATTTTCGAACGAATTCTTTAGTCTCTTTTTCCATGTTGGCCCAATAGTGTCCTGCTCTGATGACCTTGTGAACTAGTGATTCCGCACCAAAGTGGTTCCCGCAAGTACCCTCGTGAATCTCGTAGGACATAATCGGTGTTCCCTGGTCCCAAGCATACTAATAATGGTCCATCAAACGTCCTCCTGTATAATGTTCCATCTTCAGCCAATATGAATCAGGCAACTTTTGTTCGTAGAGCCCTCGACTCCTTAGGGTCCGATGGGAGCTTTTAGTTTTTCAAATACTCAATATATTTATTCCTCCAATCCCAGGTTAGGCTCGTAGAATATATTTTGGCATGGCCTTCTTCGATCACTGACTTCGAGAGTTGTACGACAGTCCCTGAGCTGATTTTGTCGTCTTCGACTGATGATCCCAGATACGCAAGGGCATCGGCCTTGCTGTTTGCCTCTCGAGGTACATGTTGCAAAGTCCATTCTTTAAAATAATGTAATATAACCTGCAATTTATCCAAATACCTTTGCAATCGATCCTCTCAAACCTCGAAGGTTCTTTTGACTTGGTTTACCACCAGTAAGGAGACACATTTGGCCTCGATGACTTCCGTTCCTAAGCTTTTAGCCAATTCGAGACCTGCAATCATGGCCTCGTACTCGGCTTCATTGTTAGTCAATTTCACAGTTTTGATAGATTGCCTAATTGTATTGCCCGTGGGCGGCCTCAAAAAGATGCCTAGCCCAGACCCTTTCACATTCGAAGCGCCGTCTGTGAAAAGGGTCCACATCCATGATAATGTACCCGACTTTATCAAAAGTTCTTTTTCGACTTCGGGTACGAGGGCTGGTGTGAAGTCGGCCACGAAGTCTGCTAAAATTTGAGACTTGATGGCTGTTCGGGGTAGATAGTCGATATCATACCCACTGAGTTCGAAGACTTATTTGGCCAATCGTCTCAATAACTCTAGCTTATATAAAACAATACGAAGAGGATAAGTGGTTATCACACATATTGGGTGACTTTGAAAATACGGTTTTAATTTCCTAGAGGCACTTATTAAAGCAAGTGTCAATTTTTCTAAGTGCAGGTACTGGGTTTCGGCCTCGCCCAAATTTCGACTAACATAATAAACGGAAAATTGCATACCTTGATCCTCTCGGACTAGGACACTACTTACCGCGACTTCCGAGACCGCTAAGTATAAGTACAGCTTTTCATCTGCCTTTGGAGTGTGAAGTAGTGGTGGAGTCGAGAGGTACTGTTTTAGCTATTCTAACGCCTGCTGCCACCCCGGGGTCCAGGCGAAATTGTTCTTCTTTTTGAGTAGTGAGAAGAACTTATGACTCCGATCTGACGATCTCGAGATGAATCAGCCTAAGGCGGCTATCCGCCCTGTCAACCTTTGAACGGATTTAATGATGTCCATGACTGCGATGTCTTTGATAGCCTTGATTTTATCGGGGTTGATCTCGATTCCTTGATTTGATACAATAAAGCCGAGGAACTTGCCTGAACCGACCCCAAAAGTACATTTCTCGGGGTTGAGCTTCATGTTGTATTTTCTCAGTGTCTTGAAGGTTTCCTGCAAATGTTTCAAATGGTCCTCTGCGCGCAGGGACTTAACTAGCATGTCATCAATATATACTTCCATTGACTTACCTCCTTGTTCCTCGAACATCTTATTTACTAAGCGTTGGTAGGTAGCACCAGCATTTTTTATCCCAAAAGGCATTACGTTATTGCAATATGTGCCATACTTAGTGATAAATGAAGTCTTTTCATGATCCTCCGGGTTCATTTGAATTTTATTGTACCTGGAGAAGGCGTCGAGTAAACTAAGGATCTCGTGATGGCCATGGCGTCGATCATGCAATCGATGTTAGGAAGAGGAAAAGAGTATTTGGAGGCATGCCTTGTTTAAATCTTTGTAATCTACACACATTCTAAGTTTGTTCCCCTTTTAGGGACTACAACTACGTTCGCTAACCATTCTGGATATTTTACCTCCCGAATGGATCCTATTTTGAGAAGTTTAGTTATCTCGTCATTGATGAATGCATGTTTTACCTCGGACTGGAGCCTTCTCTTTTGTTTCACTGGCCTGTACTTCGGGTCCAAACTCAATCGATGCGTTGTTATCTCTTGAGGGATCCCTGTCATATCTAAGTAGGACCAAGAAAAACAATCCATGTTATCAATAAGAAATCTAGTGAGTTTTTTCCTGAGTTCGGGGGTTAACCCTGTTCCCAGGTATACCTTTCGATCAGGCAGGCACTCGATCAGTATAACCTGCTCCAGCTCCTCGACTGTCGATTTGGTGGCATCAGAATCTTCGAGAATAACGAAGGATCGAGGGATCCAATAATCGTCATCTTCTTCTTCCATTCCTTGTTTTGCCGATTCAATCTAGGCTGGTGGTTGTGGTTGGTATTTGGCTTCCTGCTTTCCTTTTACCTCTGATCCCTTTGTTGTCAAAAGTGCCGATATTTGTATTACCTCATTGACCGCGAACATTTTATTTACAACATGCTGCTCCCCATATACCTTTTTCCTTCATCCGCTGTTGGGAATTTCATCATATGGTGGAGAGTCGAGGGGACTGCCCTCATATTTTGAATCCAGGGCCTCCTGAGTAGGGCGTTGTACCTCATGTCGCCCTCGATTACATGGAACTTAGTTTCTTGAATAGTTCCAGCCATGTTCACCGGTAGAATGATCTCTCCTTTAGTTATTTCGTTGGCCATGTTGAAACCATTCAGGACCCGAGATGTGGGTACGATTCAATCTTGCAGGCCGAATTGCTCCAAGAGCCTCGATCGGATGATGTTTTTCGAGCTACCTAGATCCACTAAAACACGTTTAACTTGAATTTTATTCGCAAAGATAGAAATTACCAAAGCGTCATTGTGGGGTTGGGAAAGTCCTTCTGCTTCCTCGTCGTTGAACGATACGGTGCCTTCTGGCACATAATCTTGGGTTCATTTTTCCCTAGTAATTAATACTTTGGTGCGCTTGAACGCGGGCCCTTGTGGGGTATCGACCCCGCCGACGATCATATGTATAACATGTTGTGGCTCCTCTTGTTCATTTTTTTATGTTGGCGTCCCTTTCTTTGAAATGATTCTTGGCTCAATCTCTTAAGAACTCTCAAAGGTGACCCTCGTTGAATAGACGAGCTACCTCCTCTCTCAGTTACCTACAATCCTCAGTTATGTGGCCATGTGTGCCGTGATACTTACACATCAGATTGTGATTTTTTTGGGAAGGATCGGTCTGTATGGACCTAGGCCATCTAGTATCTTTGATTCTTCCAATTACCGATACAATAACTGATGCGTCGATATTAAAGTTATACTCCGATAATCGAGGTGCCTCTGTGGGATCAACGTGCTTATCAAAACCACTTTGCTCATAAGTCCTCGATAACTCTGTCCTCAATCACTTCTTCGATCATTTCGGGTGGAAGTGCGTCCGGGACCGCCGTTCCTGCGATTTGCGATGTATGGTTGATATCGGTATTTGTTCGACCGAGGTTCCCTATCGATATCTTTCTGATTCCTGGTTGTGGACATGTTCGGATATACGGAACCAAAAGGATTTCCTAATTGGTCATCGTCAACTATGATCTTCGATTGGTACCTATTATGCACATCGGCCCAGGTCACCGTCGGATATTCGATCAAGTTTTTCTTTAGTTGACGTGATACTATCGAACTTCGTTCATTCAACCCCTGAGTAAAGGCTTGAACAACCCAATCATCTGTGACTAGTGGAAACTCCATGCGTTCCATTTAGAACCGAGATATGAACTCCCTAAGAATTTCATTATCCTTCTGTTTTACTTTGAAAAGGTCCGATTTCCTCGTCGCGTCCTTTATGACCCCGGCATGTGGCTTTACGAAAGAATCCGCAAACATGGCGAAGGAGTTAATGGCATTTTGCGGTAGATTATGGTACCCCCTTCGATAGAGTCTCCTTGAACTTTTTCAACAAAACAGATACGATCTCATCATCTTCCAAATCGTTACCTTTGATGGTGCATGTATAGGAAGTAACATGCTCGTTGGGATCGGTGGTCCCATTGTACTTAAGGATATCTGGCATACGAAACTTCTTGGGAATAGTCTTCGGAGCCGCACTTGGAGGGAACGACTTCTGTACAAATTTCTTCGAATCCATCCCTTTCAAAATTGGATGTGCCCCCGGTATCTGATCAACTCGGGAGTTGTACATTTCCACTTTCTTATCATTTGCCTCAATTTTCTTTTCCCCCGATTCGATTCGTTTGGTGAGCTCCTCGAGCATCTTCATTATTGCGGGGTCAGTCCCCCATTCATTAGTATTCGTCCTTTCTGGTACTGGTTCGGTCTGGCGGGCGGTTTCCGATTCGACCCCACTCGGCGTATATGATTCAATTGCCATGTATTTAGCTATTTAGCCTCAAAGTTTATGTTTTTATGTGATCGCAACTTCAATGCTGATTCTATAGTTGTGCAATAGCGGCTTGTCGAGCATGTAGCATCTCGAATATCACTTAGATACTGACTCATCCATCTTTTCCGCCCTGTGTACCTCGACCACCAGATCGGCCTTCTCTACGTACATTCCCTTCGGGGTCCGCGCCCAGATTCGCATTTAGAGCAATATGCGAGCAGACGTTGACTGGATTGCCAATCGGTGCTCCCCCGAGATCAGCTTGCGGTACCTCGACCCTTGGAGCAACTATGATGTCATTTTCCCCATGAAATCCGAGGCCATTATCAGATGTGTAGGTGTTGTTTGTGAGTTTGACATATTTTTAACCCGAAAACAAAAATACTTGACAAGAACAAGCGTAAAGTAGTGTATATTATCGGAATCAGTATTGAATAATCACTATTATCCTTATCCCCACGGTGGACGCCAAACTGTTTACCCTAAAATTTGGATAACAATTAAACTTATATTGTGGTTTTAAGGATATATGATTTCACCCAATACCAATTGATAAATAAGAAATTAAATGGAATTAAACTAGGAATAAATCGAACCAGCGTGCGAGCAGATCCTCGGCCTCGAATTAAGGTACTCTCGAGGTGATAACAGTAAAAGAACAATTAATATAGAGTAGTCTGACGAACAGTAATAAGCAGGAAAGAAAGAATTGTATAGCTTTTTCTCAGTGAATAATGATCCTACAAATGATTGAAACTCCTCTTTATATAGTAGAGGAATCCTAATAATGGTATATCTCTAATTACAGAAGGAAATCGTATAAACAACTAATTAACCGCTTCTGATTTGATCCGTTCCGAGATTCATGCCACGATCCTCGACCAATCACGGATATCTCACTCTTTCTGTTACTAAGCTATCATCGATATTACTCGAGGTCTATCTCCCCTGGCTTTTATTGATACCGACCTCGATATCGAAAGAGACTTTGATCTAAAATTCAGTGTCTCGGCTCTTCGATGCAACATCCTAGTCTCGATCAAATAGTGAAATCTGGTAGCCCCGATTTCTACCGTATACAGAACTGTCTGTGGTTTTTTTCTGGGGAGCATAAAGACTCTTGTCCTTGAAGCCTGTGAGTGCTTGCAAGCAATTACGTTGCTAAACCCTGATTTCCGACTTTGAATTCGACTTGAAAGTCCGCCACCAGTGGCTCGGAATTTGACTCGTCTTAGATTTGGGGGACGGTACAGTTCTTTGATACGTTTTGGAGAGATGAGGATTGGAAGGCTATTTTAGGTTGGGCTTCCAAGAACCGTTTAGAGTCTCCAGTAAAAGCGTTTCAAGTAACGGTTGTTTCTTATTTAATACCGAATTTTAAGCATCTATGAAGTAATTAATGAAATGAGAAGGAAAAAAGTAAAAAAACCAAAAAAGAGGAGATAAAAATAAATACAATTGTTGAACATATAAAGATGTCACGTCACATTTTCAATGCCCAACTTTATATATATATATATATATAGTGAGAGAGATTAGTTCACGAATAGACAATCCAACTATGCGATTTTCTGTCGAGGAAAATAACCGCACACATAGAAAACTTGTCAACTTGGAGCCATGCTTTAACAATTAATTAATAAATAATTCTCCATTTCTTCATAAATTAAAAAGAATAAAATAAGTATAAAAGCTAGAATTTAGTACAACTTGGATTTGATGATGACCTTCTCATGTTTTGTAGAGGAGATGTGGTATCAGCTACACTACTATTAGACTACTTTCAACAGCTTTTCAAAGCCTCAGTATGAGATAGTGCAACAACTTGGATTCTCTGTTGACACATTACCTTTTAAGTACCTTGGAGTGTCATTAAGTTCCAAAAGGTTGACGGTAGCACAATGCCAACCTTTGATTGATAGAATGCTGAGAAGAACAACCAATTGGACTGTTAGATTTCTATCATATGCAGGGAGATTATATCTAATTAAAAGTGTCCTCACAACTATACTGTCTTATTGGTCAGTTGCCTAAGAAGGTCGTAAACAAAATTAAAGTTGTATGTAGGACCTTTCCTTGGACGGGTAATACAAAAGTAAAAAAGAAGGCATTGGTGACATGAAGCCAATTGTGTCTACCTAAGCTAATGGAAAGAACTCACTAGCAGAAATCTACAGAATGAGCTTGGCTTGTACAACTTATCTATTATGACAAGAGAGAAATTACAGAATATTCCAACAAAAGAAGAGGACACTAAAAAAATAACAAGAACAATTGTGCAAGAAGTCCATTGCAGAGGTAGAATGAAGTCAAAGTTGGGAACTCACCTGCAGAAGTTAAAGCTCTATATGAGTTTGTAATGTGATTAGGGAAGTGGGCTGAAGACGAAGTAGTTATGGTTAATGAAAGTGTAATTGTACTAAAGTTTGGATTTATGTCAACTCTAGGAGTTTTTGATATATTTTTTCTCTGGTAATAAAATTTGATAATTACCAAAACAATTTAATACTAGTAATGAGCTGGTGGAATTAATTGCTATACGATTAAACTAACTCGGTACATTGAACCCTCCACCATTACTATTACTTTAATTTTTAAAGCATAGGCTTGTACTCTGCGATATGTGTGCGCGCATGAGTGTACATGCATGTGTTCGTTATATAAGATTAATTTATCAAATTAACTATATATGATTAAGTGATATGTATTGTTACCTTAATTTATAGTACGCTGAGATGCACGTGTATACTTAATATTGAGATAAAACGGCCCAAAGATACTATTAACATGGTGATATTGTTTTCTTTGGGCCAAACCCGCACGGTTTTTCCCGAAAGGCCACACACCATTAAGAGTATTCAACTCATTATTAGTAGAATCCTTTTCCTTTCTACTTTTCATGTAGTGGCGGACGCACGTGGTGGGAAGCGGGTTCAACTGAACCCGCTTCATCAAAAAATAATGTTGAACCCGATTCACACAAAAAATAATACTGCGTATGTATAAATTACAATTAAAACAACGTAAATTTTGTATAAATATTTTATTTAAACCCACTTGAAAACTACTATTTTAAGTCTAAAATTTTGTACTTCTAAAAATTAAATCCACTTGCATAAAATTTTTAGTCCGCCATTGTTTTCATGTGTGAATTTGTTCCCATAAACCCAACATTTAGTAGTGGGTTTATTCCCTTTTTTTGATCGAGTCTTTACTCATTTTTTTCATCACAATTGTTTTTACACAGCTAAACGTCTATTAAAAATAATATATATAAATATCTTTTATATATGAAAAAGTTGTAGAAAAACATCAAGAAAAATACCTATAAGCAGCAAAAGATTTAAATTAATGGCAAAAAATTGGGTCATATATGAATTACTAAAAGATAATTCCAGCATGCCAATAAAACTTACACAATAATTTTTGTTCTCTCGGGTGCGTGAGGAGATCGGCTTCAAAATTATAAATTTTCATAAAAATCGTTCACCAATAAAATAAAAGGTGAAAAAGCAATGTATCAAAGTAACAATTAATAATCTCTTCGGGGATGACCCAGTTGGTTTGGAGGAGGTTATTCATAGCGATGACCATCGATCCACTCTCAATATCTTCTGGGTCTGAGCTTGTCGTACAGGGCTTGCCTAGTGCGGTTTATATCCTGTGTGCAATGGTGTACGTAGAATTTTTCGTACGCGATGTCACATTTTATAATAGGTGAACAAAGAATAACTATGATGACACCATATAATTAAAAAAAAAAAAAAAAATTTAAAACATTACTATAAATCTCTTCAACGAGTTTTTATTCTCTGAAGTGTATTAATGATAGTATCATTAGAAATACTAGTACCAAGTATATCTTTTTCCAAGAATAATTTGAATATATTTATTTCAACTTGACTAACAAATGAATTCTTGCTCATGTGGCTTTTGTTGTTGCTAATTTTGTTAGAGGTCAGTGGGTTAAGCCTCACTAGTACACAATATATTTTAATTCTTATAAATAATGTCTCCAAAACAATAAAAACTTATGCATGCCGCCAAAAGGACTTTAACTCCCGACCTCTATTAAGAAGTTGAAACGCTTAACCAGTTGGGCTACGAGCTATTTTATTTCAAGTGGTGTCACCTGTATCGTTTTCTATGTATTATCTGGTTTTTCTTATATCTATATATGCATTTAATAAATCTTTCCGACGAAGCGGTGTCACGTGACACCGCTTCCCATAAGGTGGCTCCGCCCCTGCCTGTGTAGTTTGCAGGATATTACGTATTGGGAAATTTATCCAGTGTGCACAAAGTGCTCACCACAAAGTGCTCACTCGAAGGGTTGAGACTGTGACAAAGACGGTAATTACTGCGGGTTTTTCTGGGATTCCAAAATAAAAAAGTAGCAATTAATCTAAGTACTCAATGATAGGAGTTTCACTCTTTAAATTCTTGCAACTTCAGATAATTCTTAGAAATATAGTATGAAGTTGAGTGTGATGAATCACTAGGTTATCTAGAGTTTTAAACCTTAAATCAGTGTTTCGAAACCTCCAACATCTCATTTTAGCCTTCCTCGATTTTTGTGCGACGTCAGGGTATTTTTCCGGAAAGCTTTTATGTTAAAAATTGATAAAATATGGGATTTTGCCTTTAAAGTCTATTTGAGTTGACTTCGGTCAATGTTTTGAGGAAACAGATCTGGATATGTATTTTGACGGTCCCGGTGGGTCCATATTGTGATTTGGGACTTGAGCGTAAGCGGGAAATCGAATTCTGAGGTCCCTAGCTCGAGTTTTCGTATTTTGTTAAAAAATTAAAGTTTAAAGGCTTAATGACTTATAAGGTTTGACCAATGTTTGACGTTATTGATATTGGGTCCGTATTTTGGTTCCGGAACCCGGTATAGGTTCATTACTATATTTATGACTTGTCTTTCAAATTTGGTGAGAAACGGAGTTGGTTTGACGTCATTCGGATGTTCGGTTACTAAAATAGCAATTCTAAAGTTTTCTTGAAAATTTTCATTTGGTTTGATGTCCGATTCGTAGTTCTAGGTGTTATTTTGATGTTTTGATCGCACGAGCGAGTTTGTTTGAGGTTTTTGAACTTGTGTGCATATATGTTTGGAGCCCCGAGGGCTCGGGTGAGTTTCAGATAGCCTACAGACCATTTGAACTTAGAAAAAAATCTTGTTTTTTGAGCTTCTGCTGTCATTTGGTGTGTTAAGCTCCGCGATCGCGAAGGGGAATCTGGTACTGGGGAGGTTTTGTCCTATGCGAACGCGAGATCTTGGTCGTGAACGCGGAGCATTGAGGGTTTGCTCTTCGCGAACGCGACCAGTCACACGTGAATGCGTAGCGTTTGATAGGCTGAGCAGGGGGAGTTGAGGTAACTCTATGCGAACGAGAAGGTGAGGGAGGCTAGATCTTCGCGAACGTGTGGAATTACTCGCGATCGCGTATGCCATTTAGGCCATGCTCTTCGCAAACACGTCAGGTTTCACGCGAACGCGATGAACACCTGACGCCAATGATTTAAAACAGTTCCAAAGTGAGATTTCTCCTATTTTTCATAAACATTCCATTTGGGCTCGGCCTAGAGGCGATTTTGAAGACAAAACTCAATACCAATTCATAGGTTTGTACACTTTAACTTATTTTCTTCCATTTCTAACATCACCCAATAATTTCTAGCCCTAATCTTTGTTTTTGCATGGTTGAAAATTATGGATTTAGGAAGAATTGGGCATTTTTGTAAATTAGTGATTTAGACCTTAAATTGAGGTCGAATTCCGAAACAAATTGCATAATCAGGCTCGGGGGTGAATGCGTAAATAGATTTTGTTCCGAACCTCGGGTTTTGACCAAGCGGGCACGGGGTCGATTTTTGACTTTTTGGGGGAAAGTTTGGAAGTTCAAAATTTATGCATTGTAATTGATTCCTTTAGCAATATTTGATATTATTGAGTCAATTGTGGTTAGATACGAGTAGTTTGGAGGCGGATTCCAGGGGAAATGACCCGATAGCGCTTTGAGTTGGTATTTGGAGCGAGGTAAGTGTCGTGGTTAACCTTGACTTGTGGGATTATGACTTGTTTGCCTATTTTCTTCATGTTTAGATGTTTGGTACAATGTATATGTGAAGTGACGTGTAACGACCCGATCGGTCGTTTTTCTTTCTAGAACCCCATTCCCCTAAATAAGACTCCCCATACGTCCTTTTACTTTTTTATGACTTGCGGGGATGGTTAGTTCGGGATTTGAAAGGGTTCAGGTTCAAATCGGAACACATGGTTCCTTAAGGTTGGCTAAAAATGCTAAGTTTGACTTCGGTCAACGTTTTGAGTAAACGACCTCGGAATAGGGATTTGACGGTTCCAATAGGTTCGTATGATGATTTCAGACTTGGGCGTATGTTCGGATCGCGTTTGGATGAACCGGGAGCGTTTAGGCACCTAATAGTGAAAGGTGGTTCTTTGAAGGTTTTAAAGTTTTTTAAATTTGGTTTGGAGTAGGTTTTGGTGATATCGAGGTTCAAATGAGATTACAAGACCGCGAATAGTTTCGTATGGTGATTTAAGAATTGCATTCAAAATTTGATGTTATTTCGAGTAGTCTAAGTATGATTCTGCGTGTTAGGAGCGATTTGGAAACGGAAGTTCATATTTTGATTCAATTTGCTTTTGGCGTGTAATTCTTGGTTTTATTATTTTTTTACGCGTTTTGAGAGTTCAAGCTAGTCCGTATTATGTTTATAGAATTGTTAGTGTAGTTGGACGGGTCCCGAGAGGCTCGAGTGTGTTTTGGACTGCCCAGAGTTAAGTTGAAAACACCAGATTTTCTGTTATGGTTTCCTTCTTCTTGAACGCGTAAAGACCCTCGCGTTCGTGATGAGGATTTAAGGACTTGGGACTTTTTCCCTTCGCGTTCGCATATACAGGGCCACGTTTGCGGAGGCCTGGACCCTTTGGCCTTCGCGTTCGCATTAGGTAGGCCGCGTTTGCGTAGAAGCCAGGGCCTGGGCTTGGGCAACCCAGTTGCCCTACACGTTCTCGTGTTAGGCCTCGTGTTCGCGAGGAGTATTCTCATGGGTCTTCTCGCGTTCGCGTAGAGCCTTTTCCTGGGCTCCTCAGATTAGCCTTCACGATCGCGAGAGCTTGGCCGCGATTGCGTATAAGGACCACTGGGAAGGCACATCTTTTAAAAGCGGGACTTAGGCTATTTTGGCTCATTTTCTTTCATCTCTTATGCGATTTTGGATTTCTTGGAGAGTGGTTTTCACCTAGCTTTTGAAGGTAAGTAATTTCTACCTAACATGAGTTTAATACATAGATTATGGGTAGATTTTAACATGTAAATTATTGAAAATCATGGGTTTAGGTGAAAACCTAGGATTTTGATAAAAATAGGATTTAACCACGAAAATAGTTATGAAATTTAGTAAAAATCATATATTTGAGTTCATGAGGTTATGGGTAACAACTTTCTTCAAGAAGTTTCGGAATCTGGGCACGTGGACCCGGGGATACATTTTAGAGATTCTTCAAATAGGATTAGGAAATCACTTTGATAGTTGGGATATGAACTTTTGAACATGTATTGATTATTTTATATAACATTTGACTAGTTTCGAGTCTTTTGGAACCGAATTTAGGATTTAAGCACAATCTTTGACCGAAAAGTAGGCTTTGAGACGAGGTAAGTCTCTTTTCTATCCTTGTAAGAGGGAATTAACCCCATAGGTGAATTGATTAATATGTTCTCCTATTTGTGGGGTCTACGTACGTACGAGGTGACGAGAGTCCGTACATAGCTACTAATTATACTTATGTTTGGGTAGTCTAGGACCCATACCATGCTATATTTACGATGTTTGCACCCTACTAGTTAACTTAATTGCTTAAATCGTGTTGGAACTTGATAAAGGAATGGTAGAAGGTTAAGTTTCATTCACTTAAATTCTTGGACGGGCCACTTGACTTTTATTGAGAATTGGCGTTTCTTTAAATAATTTCCTCTTATTAAATCTTGAACTGGCTGTTATGAAGTATTTTCTCTTTTTGTGGAGTGGGCTGAACGCCTCGGTAGAAGATAGATGCACCTATGGTTCGTGTCGTTCGACCCTCGGCAGTGCACATTTTAAATATTTTTATTATGGATCAGGTCGTACGTCCTCGACATCAATTGCACGTGATAAATCTTTGGAACCAATTATAATTGATATTATTTCATTGACTTGAGATATAAATTGTTAAATGATGGAAATAAACTTGGGATATATTATTAGCGAAAGGATTATTTATTATTCCTGTTATTGAGTTTTCAGATATATTTATGTAATCCATGCTTAGTTATCATTTTGACATCCTATTTTAGCCCATAGTAAGTGTCAAAGTTGATACCTCGTCACTACTTCTTCGAGGTTAGATTGGATACTTACTGGGTACATGTTGTTTATGTACTCACACTATACTTCTGCACTTAATGTGTAGGATCTGAGGCAGGTGCATCTGGATATCAGTTCGGCGCGCACACTTGATCACTACTGCTAGACTACACGGCGAGCTGCCTTCTGAGCCGTTCTGCAGCAACCAAAGTCTTTCTTTTGCTTGTATTTTCTCTCTACTTAATTCCAGGCAGTAGCGTAGAACTCTCTTTTGTATATTCTACTAGTTTCTCATACACTTGTGACACTGGATCTTGGTGGTTTAAGCTAGTAGACACATGATGGTTTTTGGGTTATCTTATTTATTTCACTGCTTTAAAAATCTTGATCTCTCATTTTTATTAAATGCTTACTTCTTATTTATGCACAAACTAAAACTCAACTATTTCAAATATTTAAAAGAAAGGAACACAAAGATTGTTCACTGTCGGCTTGCATAACGATAACTTTGGGGGCCATACGGCCCATATGAGAATTTGGGTCGTGACAACATGGTATCAGAGCTCTAGGTTCACGTAGGTCTCACAAGTTATGAGCAAGCCTAATAGAGCTTGTGGACCGGTGCGGAGACATCTGTACTTATCTTCAAAAGGCTATAGGGTGTTAGGAAACTACTCTTCATTCATCTCCTATCGTGAAATTGATGTTATACTAAGTGTATTTCTCTTATTCTCTCACAGATGGTGAGAACACGCACGGCGGATGTTCCAGATAGGGGAGGAGCTTCTCCCCTTGTTGCTAGAGGCCGAGGTAGAGGCCGAGGGAGGTTACTAGCCCAAGGTATGGGACGAGGACGTCCTAGAGTTGCCCCAGCTATACAATTAGCGAAACCAATATAGGATCCCACTATTGAGAAGGAGGGCGAGGTGCCTGCAGCGGATCCAACCCCAGTAGATTTCATGTCAGCACCGGGCTTCCAGGAGGTTATGGGCCTTATGATGCAGTTCATGGATACTATGACTCAGGCTGGTTTATTTCCAGCGGACCCAGCCACATCTCGGGCGGGAGGAGGAGCACAGACCCCTACTTCTCAGGCTCCGGGATATGCAACTGCCGTATATTAGATCCCGGGTGCACTACCCATGGGTGGAGCCTAGCCAGTTGCAGCTGTTGTACCTAAGTCTAGACTAGCTGCGATCGACGAGGCGCAAAAGATATTGGATAGATGGACCAAGCTTCACCCTCCTGTCTTCGGAGGTGAGCGACATGAGGACCCCTAGGACTTCATTGATAGGTGCAGGGACAGATTGCACAACATGAGTATATTAGAGTCCTATGGGGTGGATTTTACTACTTTCCAGCTCGAGGGCAAGGCCCGTAGGTGGTGGCGGTCTCATCTTCTCGGAAGACCAGCAGGTTCTCCTCCCATGACTTGGGATCAGTTTACACGCCTTTTCTTGGATAGGTATATTCCACCCTCCCAGAGGGAAGAGTTGCAGTTTCAGTTTGAGCATCTCCAACAAGGTCAGATGTCAGTGATCGATTATGAGGCGAGGTTCTCTAAGTTATATCGCCATGCACTTATGATACTTCCTACTGCCGCAGAGAGAGTGAGTAGGTTTTTTGCGGGGTTGCACTCAGGTATTCAGGCCACTATGGCCCGAGAGGTTGATATAGGGACTTCTTACTAGCTAGTAGTAGAGATAGCTCGGAGAATTGAGTGTTACAGTCATAGAGGTAGAGAGCAGTGCAGCCGAACAAACGAGTCCGTTATTCTGGAGAGTTTAGAGGTACCTCGGCTGGGGAAGAGGTCAGTTCATCAGGAGTCAGCCCAGCAGGCCCACATATCCAGCACCCCGCCTCCTCGGGATTCTCCAATACCACTTTATTCCAGTGCCATGCCAAAGACTTTTTACCGCCCACCAGCTATTCAGGGTTCTTCCAGTGGGTATTCAGGCCATCAGGGTCAGAATTCAGGTCAGCAGATCACCGTATCGAGAGGTTGTTTCGAGTGCGGAGATCTCAGTCATGTGCGGAGGTTCTACTCCAAGCTTCAGGGCAAGGCAGTATAGCAGGGTCATCAGCCCATGATCACAACACCAGTCGTCCGCCTGCCTAGAGGCGAATGGAAGACGGGTAAGGGCCGTCCTAGAGGTGAGTTCAGGCAGGGGGAGGTCAGCCAGCTACTGTTCAGTCAGGTGGGGGCCAGCCAATTGGCACTCCAGCTAGATTCTATGCTTTCCTGGCCAGACCAGATGCAGTGGCCTCATCACAAGTATTATTTCTATATCCGGTAGGGATGCTTTGGTATTATTTGATCTAGGGTCCACCTATTCATATGTGTCATCTCTATTTTCTCATTTCCTGGATAATCCTCGTGAGTACTTGGGTACTCCTATTTATGTGTCCTCTCTAGTAGGCGATTCTATTGTTGTGGATCGGGTCTACAAGTCTTGCCTTGTGACATTCTGTGGCTATGAGACTAGAGCGGATCTTCTACTGCTCAATATGAACGATTTTGAGGTTATCCTTGGCATGAACTGGTTATCTCCAAATCACACCATCTTTGATTTCCATGCCAATACTGTTACCTTGGCGATGCCCGAGTTTCCTAGATTGGAGTGGAAGGGTTCGTCTGTCAGCATACATAGTCGGATAATCTCTTTTATGATGGCTCAACACATGGTCGAGAAGGGTTATTTGTCTTATCTAGCTTATGTTCGGGATACTACCGCAGAAACTCTAGCGATTGATTCAGTACAAGTAGTTCGGGAGTTCTCTGATGTGTTTCCTTCTGATCTTCCAAGCATGCCACGTGATCGTGATATCGATTTCTGCATTGATTTGGCTCCAGGTACCCAGCCTATATCTATCCCACCATACCGTATAGCTCCGAAAAAGTTGAAGGAGTTGAAGAAACAACTTGAGGAGTTGCTCGCAAAGGGGTTTGTCAGGTCGAGTGTATCACCTTGGGGTGCACCAGTGTTATTTGTGAAGAAGAAAGACGGGACTATGCAGATGTGGATTACCGCCAGTTGAACAAGGTTACAATTAAAAACAAGTACCCATTACCATAGTTTGATGATTTGTTTGACCAGTTGCAGGTTGACAGGGTGTTCTCTAAGATCGACTTGAGATCGGAGTACCATCAGTTGAAGATTCAGGATTCGGGTGTTCCGTAGAGTGCTTTTCGGACTAGATATGGCCATTATGAGTTTCTCGTGATGTCCTTTGGTTTGACTAACGCACCAGCGGCGTTTATGGATTTGATGAATAGGGTTCTTAGGCCTTATATTGAATCGTTCGTCATTGTCTTTGTTGATGGCATTTTGATCTACTCGCGTAGCATGGAGGATCACGAGCAGCATTTGCGAGTGGTGCTTCAGACCTTGTGGGAACCGAAGCTATATGCTAAGTTCTTCAAGTGTGAGTTTTGGTTAGATTCTGTAGAATTCTTGGGGCATGTTGTATCAGGAGAGGGTATTAAGGTGCATCCCAAGAATATTGAGGAAGTTCAGAGTTAGCCTCGTCCTACTACGGCGACTGAGATCAGGAGTTTCTTGTGGTTAGCAGGTTATTATCGTTGGTTTATGGAGGGATTCTCATCCATTGTAGCACCTTTGACTAGATTGACCCAGAAGGGTGCTCCGTTGTTGGTCCGATGATTGTGAGGTGATCTTCCAGAAGCTTAAGACAACTTTGACTACAACACTGGTTCTAGTGTTGCCTTCCGGCTCGGGGATGTATACTGTGTATTGTGACACTTCACCCGTTGGTTTGGGTTGTGTATTGATGCAGGAGGGGAGATTTATTGTATATGCTTCACTTCATCTGAAGCCCCATGATAAGAATTATCCTGTACACAATTTGGAGTCGGACGCGATTTTTCATGCTCTTAAGATCTGGACGCCTTATCTTTATGGGGTGTCCTGTGAGGTTTAGACTGATCATCGCAACTTGCAACATTTGTTCACGAAAATGGATCTCAATTTGAGGCAGTACAGATGTCTTGAGTTACTGAAGGATTATGATATCACCATTCTTTATTATCCAGGCAAGGCGAATGTAGTCACAGATGCCTTGAGCAGAAAGGCAAAGAATATGGGTAGCTTGGCATTCATTTCAGTAGAGGAGAGGCCACTAGATTTGGATATTCAGTCCTTGGCTAACAGACTTATGAGTTTTGATATTCAGAGCCCAACCGAGTTCTTGTATGCGTCGTTGCCCAGTCCTCACTATTGGAGTAGATCAAGACTCGACAGTTTGATGATTCGCACCCGTTGGTTCTCAGAGAGATGGTACTACAGGGTGGTGTCAAGGAGGTTACTATCGACGAGGATGGTGTTCTGCGACTCCAGGGTCGTCTATGTATTACTAATGTCGATGGCTTGAGGGAGAGGATTCTAGAGGAGGCACACAATTCTCGGTATTTCATTCATCGAGGTGCTACAGTATCACGACCTGACGCAACATTATTGGTGGCGGCGGATGAATAAAGACATAGTTGAGTATGTAGCTAGATGCCTAAATTGCCAGCAGGTTAAGTATGAGCACCAGAGTCCAGGTAGCCTACTCCAGCAGATGACTATACCTGAGTGGAAGTGGGAGCGCAATACATGGACTTTGTAGTTGGGTTACAGTGGACCTTGCGGAAGTTTGATGCATTTTGGGTCATTGTCAGTTGACCAAGTCGGCACACTTCATTCCGGTGGTGACTACTTATTCTTCAGAGAGGTTGGCCCATATTTATATTCAGCAGATAGTTCGGTTGCATGGTGTGCATGTTTCCATCATATCAGATCAAGGCCCACAATTTACTTTTCATTTGTAGAGAGCAATACAGAGTGAGTTAAGGACCCGTGTAAAGCTCAGCACAGAATTTCATCCATAGACTGACGGGCAGTTGAAGGGGACAATTAGAGCATGCGTCATTGAATTTGGAGGGCATTGGGATCGATTCTTGACCTTAGCCGAGTTCTTACAACAACAATTATCAGTCCAGCATTGAGATGGCTCTATTTGAGGCTTTATATGGTCGCGATGTCGTTCTCCCATCGGTTGGTTTGATCCCGGCGAGGCTAACTTATATGGTACAACGTCGTTCTCCCATCGGTTAATTTGATCCCGACGAGGCTAACTTATATGGTACTGATTTGGTGAAGCATGCCTTAGAAAAGGTAAAGTTGATTCAAGAACGACTCCACACGGCACATTCCAGACAGAAGAGTTATGCGGATCAGAAGGCGCGTGATGTATCATTTATGGTGGGCGAGAAGGTTCTCTTGAAAGTCTCGCCGATTAAGGGGATTATGAGGTTCGGGAAGTAGGGAAAGTTGAACCCAAGGTTTATGGGCCCATTTGAGGTGTTGAGACGAGTTGGAGAGATTGCTTATGAGCTTGCTTTGCCTCCTAGTCTATCGGGATTTCATCCGGTTTTCCATGTGTCTATGCTCCGGAGGTTTCATGACAACTTGTCACATGTGTTAGACTTCGGCACGATTCAGTTAGATGAGATCCTGGGTTATGAGGAAGAGGCAGTTGCCATTGTTGATAGGAAGGTTCGCCAGTTGTGATCCATGAGGATTTCTGTGGTAAAGGTTCGGTGGAGGGGCCAACCAGTCAAGGAGGAGACTTGGGATACCGATGAGGACATGCAGAGCATATATCCATACTTATTCAGCACCCAGGTATGATTCTAGACCCGTTCGAGGATGAACGTTTGTTCAAGAGGTGGAGAATGTAACGACCCGACTGGTCCTTTTGTCTAAACATGTTTACCTAAATAAGACTCCCCATATATGATTTTACTGTTTTATGACTTACAAGGATGGTTAGTTCGGGATTTGGAAGGGTTCAGGTTGAAATCGGAACACATGGTTCCTTAAGGTTGGCTAAAAAGGCTAAGTTTGACTTCAGTCAATGTTTTGACTAAACGACACCAGAATCGAGATTTGATGGTTTCAATAGGTTCGTATGATTATTTCGGATTTGGGCGTATGTTCGGATCGGGTTTTGGATGACCCGGGAGCGTTTTGGTGCCTAATAGTAAAAGTTGTTTCTTTGAAGGTTTTACAACTTTTTAAATTTGATTTGTAGTAGGTTTTGGTGATATCGAGGTCCAAATGGGATTTTGAGACCGAGAATAGTTCCGTATAGTGATTTAAGACTTGCATGCAAAGTTTGGTGTCATTCCAAGTAGTCTAAGTATGATTCGGTGCGTTCGAAATGATTTGGAAACTTAAAGTTCATATTTTGATTCAATATGGTTTTGGGGTGTAATTCTTGGTTTTGTTGTTGTTTTACGCATTTTGAAAGTTCAAGCATGTCCGTATTATGTTTATAGACTTGTTGGTGTAGTTGGACGGGGTCTCGACGGGCTCGGGTGTGTTTCAGACCACCCGGAGTTAAGTTAAAAACACCAGATTTTATGTTCTTCTTTCCTTCTTCCTGAACGTGTAAAGACCCTCGTGTTCGTGATGAGCATTTGGGGACCGGGGCCTTTTACCCTTTGCATTTGCGTTTGCAGGGCCGCATTCACGGAGTAATGGAACCCTTGGCCTTCGTGTTTGCATTGGGCAGGTCGTGTTCGCATAGACGCCTGGGCCTGGGCAACCTAGTTGCCTTACGTATTCGCGTGTTGGGCCTTGCGTTCGAGAGGAGTAGGTGGCCTAGTGCACCGCGTTCACATGGGTCCTCTCGCTTTCGCATAGAGCCTTTTCCTGGCTCCTCAATTTAGCCTTCGCGATCGCGAGAGCGTGGCCACGATCGCGTATAAGGACTACTGGGCAAAAACTTCTTTTAAAAACAGGACTTAGGCTATTTTGACTCATTTTCTTTCATCTCTTTGGCGATTTTGGAGCTCTTGGAGAGAGTTTTCACCTAGCTTTTGAATGTAAGTAATTTCTACCTAATGTGAGCTTAGCACATAGATTATGGTTAGATTTTAAATGTAAATTAGTGAAAATCATGGGTTTAGGTGAAAACCTAGGTTTTTGATAAAAAAGGGGATTTAACCACGAAAATGGTTATGGAATTTAGTAAACATCATATATTTGAGTTAATGAGGTTATGGGTAACAACTTTCTTCAAAAACTTCCGGAATCCGGGCTCGTGGGCCTGGGGTTGAATTTTAGGGATTCTTCAAATAGGATTGGGAAATCACTTTGATAGTTGGGATATGAACGTTTGAACATGTATTGTTTATTTTATATAATATTTTACTAGTTTCGAGTTGTATGGCACCAAATTGAGGGTATGAGCACAATCATGGACCGGAAAGTAGACTTTGAGATGAGGTAAGTCTCTTTTCTAGCCTTGTAAGAGGGAATTAACCCCATAGGTTAATTGATTAATATGTGCTCCTATTTGTGGGGGCTACATACGTAAGAGATGACGAGAGTCCGTACGTAGCTATTAATTATTCTTATGTCCGCGTAGTCTAGGACCCATACCATGCTATATTTACGTTTTTTGCACCTACTTGTTAACTTTATTGCTTAAATCGTGTTGGAACTTTATAAAGGAATGGTAGAAGGTTAAATTTTTACTTAAATTCTTGGGCGGGCCACTTGACTGTTATTGAGAATTGGTGTTTTTTAAATAATTACCTCTTAATAAATCTTGAATTGCTTGTTATGAAGTATTTTCTCTTTTTGTGGAGCGGGCCGAACGTCTAGATAGCAGGTAGATGCATCTACGGTTCGTGTCGTTCGATCCTCGGCAGTGCATAATTTAAATATTTTTATGATGGATCGGACCATACGTCCTCGGCATCAATTGCGGCGTGATAAATCTTCGGAACCAATTATAATTGATATTGTTTCATTGACTTGTGATATAAACTGTTAAATGATGAAATAAACTTGGGATATACTATTAGCGAGAGGATTTCTTTTTATTCCTGTTATTGAGTTTTCAGACATATTGCTTTAATCCATGCTTAGTTATCATTTTGACATGCTATTTTTAGCCCATAGTAAGTGTCAAAGTCGACCCCTAGTCACTACTTCTTCGAGGTTAGACTAGATACTTACTGCGTACATGTTGTTTATGTACTCACGCTACACTTCTGCACTTAATGTGCAGGATCTGAGGCAGGTGCATCTGGATATCAGTCTGGTGCGCACACTTGATCATTACTGCGAGACTACACGGTGGGTTGCCTTCCGAGCTGTTACGTAGAAGCCGAAGTCTTTCTTTTACTTGTATTTTCTGTTTACTTCATTTCAGACAGTAGCGTAGAACTCTCTTTTGTATATTCTACTAATTGCGCATACACTTGTGACACCGGGTCTCGGTGGTTTAAGCTAGTAGACACATGATGATTTTTGGGTTATCTTATTTATTTCACTGCTTTAAAAATCTTGATCTCTCTTTCTTATTAAATGCTTACTTTTTATTTATGCACAAACTAAAAATTAACTATTTCAAATCTTTAAAAGAAAGGATCACAAAGTTAGTTCATTGTCGGCTTGCCTAGGCGATAATGCTGGGCGCCATCACGACCATAAGAGAAATTGGGTTGGGACATGACGAGTACTTATGCGTTGTTGGCTCAACAATAGAAATCCATGCAGTTCAGCCACCCACGGCTAATTGAATTCACTCTTCTTGAAGCTCTTGTGAAATGGTCTATGTCCTTCACTTTCCCTTCCATTCTTATGGTAACTAGGCCTGATAGCATCTTTTCTTGGGTCAAAGCATGCGGTGAAACTTTTTTTTCTTGTAATTTATTTCTTTATTTGATCATAATATCCATGCTTAGGCTAGTTAATTACTGAATTGATCATTCTTTTCGCATTTATGAGCTATTTGAGATAATTGAGTACTATTTTCCGAAGTTGAGGTTGGTATTGTGGAAACATTATTGATGAGAGGCATATTCTTGCTTATTCTGTCTCCCTTTTGTTTATGCTCATTGTTATATGGTAAGGGAGAGTGTTAATGCACGGAGGGTGATGTCGTTCCGTATCTATTGACTATGATTAAAGTTAGAGTAAAAGAATGGAGGGTGATGCCGTGCAGTTATTATTGTTTCACAGTGAGGTTGAGAATAAAAGCACGAAGGGTGATGTCGTGCCGATATTATTGTTTCATAGTGAGGTTGAGAGTAACAACACGAAGGGTGATGCCGTGCAGTTTTTTTCATTATGTTTATTTGTTTTGCTGGTTAAAGGCTTATTGATTTTTTCTTGTTATCATTCCCAGTAGTATTTATCGTATCTTGTACCCCCTTTTCGCATGTCCCCTCCCAAAATCACATGTTTAGATTTTATTTGTTATTGTGTTGTATGTATATTGTTATATGCACCTGTTTATTTTATGTGGGTGTGTTGTCATAGCCTCGTCACTACCTCGTAAAGGTTAGGCTCGACACTTACTGAGTATATTGGGTCGGTTGTACTCATACTACACTCTGCACTTCTTGTGCAGATTTTGGTACTGGTCCCAACTGTCCGTGAGGCGTTTCAGCTCGGATTTGCTTTTGGAGATTCTAGGTAGTTCTGCTAGCGTCTGCAGACCTTGAAGTCCCCTTCCATTTCCCCTATGTTACTGTTCTTTCCGTTCAAGAAAGTTGTATTTATTTCAAACTTTGTTTATAGAGACTCTAGAAGCTCGTGAATTGTGACTCCAGATCCGGGTTGTACTTAGATATTAATGATGTTTATGTTATTTCGCACTCAGTATTAATTTCAGTTCGGCTTAATGGTTTTTACTTATTGTCACGACCCAAAATCCGCTAAAGGTCGTGATGGCGCCTAACACCGCCGTCAGGAAATCCAACGGTGATCTATCAGCTTACTTACTCATTTTAGTAATTTGCATTCATAATTTTCGTTAATTATATAATATAAAACTAGAATTTACAAAGTGAATCGTCATATTTACACGAACTAAAATGATGAAAAAACCTGTAGAAACCCCCAAAACTCGGTGTCACAAGTGCATGAGCATTAACTAGGAAATATGATAAAGTACTACATCTGTCTAGAATACAAGTTAGACAGGAAAATGTAAATAAGTCTGGTGGAGACTCCGTGTGCCGCGGACTGGTAACACGGGATGCAGCTCACCTAAGTCCCCGTGATAGCCGCGCCTCTTCTCCCACAAAATCACTAGACATATATGTACATGCACAAAATGTGCAACAAGTGTAACATGAGTACGTAAATCGACGCGTACCCAGTAAGTATCTTAGTCTAACCTCGAAGAAGTAGAAACGAGAGGTCAGATTCGATACTTACTATGGCTAACAATAAAGTATAAAGATTTTAGTTAAGCATGGATTATATAAATACAGTTGAAAAATCAATAACAAGAAATAAATAAACAACTCTTCCACTAATAGTAAATCCAAAATTTAATTTCCATTATTCAATAAATTAACCTTTCAAGCCAACGAAACAATATCAATTATAATTGGACTCCAAGTATTTTTACGTACGAATTATGTTGAGGTCGTACGACCCGATCCAACATACAAAACATAAATTGTGCACTGTCGAGGGTCGAACGACACGAAGATGCATCTATCTGCTGCCGAGGTGTTCGGCCTGCTCCACAAGAAGAGAAAATATATTAAAACAACCGATTCAATATTTATTAAGAGGCTAATATTCAAAGAAATACCAATTCTCATTAACGGTCAAGTGACCCGTCCAAAACTCAAGTAAATGAAGTTTAACCATTTTACATTACTTTATTAAGTTCCAATATGATTTAAGCAGTTAAATTAACAAGGAGGGTACAGACAACGCAAGTATAACATGATTTGGGTCCTAGACTACCCGAACTTAGGCATAATTAGTAGCTACATATGGAGTCTCGTCACCTCGTGCGTACGCAGCCCCCACAAATAGAAGCACATAATAAATTGATTCACCTATGGGGTTAATTCTCTCTTACAAGGTTAGAAAAGAGACTTACCTCGCTCTGAAGTTTCATAACCGGCTACAAAACTCTTCCAACATCTCAAACCGATGCCCATCGCTCCAAAACTATCCAATCAACGTGAAATTCCATAACTATATACTCTAATACTCGTTACAATCTAATTTATAACAAATTCTAACTCCACTTGAATAGTCGATAAAGTCACCCTCAGGCTCACATGCCCGGATTTCGATAATTTCTGAAGATAATCATTACCCGTAACACTATGAACTCAAATATATAATTTATTCCCAATTCCATGTCCAATTTCGTGGTCAAAATCCCAAAATACCAATTTCTAGAGCCAAATTTTTACAAATTTTTATGTTTAAATCCATACATATACCATGTATTTAACTTGAAATAGGTGGGAATCCCTTACATTGTGTTGCTTGATGAAAATCTCCCCTTGAAGAGCTCCAAAAATCACCCAAGCCATGTGGAAAATGGGTGAAATGAACTCAAACCCCACTTTTAAAACATTCTGCCCAGCACATCATCCTTCTTCTTCGTGAACGCGGCACTGCCCTCGCGTTGGCGAAGCATAACCAGCTTCAGCTTTAAAATTCTCCTTCACAAACGTGAAGAGGGGCTCGCGAACACGATGCCTTTCCAGGCCTGACCATCGCGAATGCAACACCACACTCGCGAACGCGGATCTCAACTGCCCAGGCCTTCGCGAACGCGACTTCCACATCGCGAACGCATAGAGCAAAGCGGCCTAGTCCAAACTCCTTCTTCATGAACGTGAGACTCCCTTCGCATTCGCGAAGGACAAAACTAGAACCAACAACAACATAATAGCCAAACTTGGTCCGACATCATCCGAAATCACACCCGAGGCCCCCGGGACCCCGTTCAATCATATCAACTTGTCCCAAAACATGACACGAACTTACTCGAGGCCTCAAATCACATAAAACAACGTCAAAAACCTGAATCGCACCCCAATTCAAGATTAATGAACTTTAGAATTTCAAACTTCTACATTCGATACTGAAACCTATCAAATCACGTCCGATTGACCTTAAATTTTGCATGCAAGTCACATTTGACATGTGTGCGAAATTTGAGGCCAATCAAATTTAATTTGATAGATTTCGGCATCGAATGTAGAAGTTGGAACTTCTTAGTTTCATTAGGCTTTAATTGTGGGTGTGATTCATATTTTTAGAGTTGTTTGATGTGGTTTGAGGCCTCGGCTAAGTCCGTGCTATGTTTTGAGGCTTGTTGGTATGTTCGGACGGGTTCCCAAGGGGTTCATGTGAGTTTCGGTGTGGTTTCAGACCATTTTTAGGCCATTTTTAGCTGCTGGTTTTTGGCTACAGCAGTGTGATACGCGATCGCGGGGAACAGGCCGCGATCGCGTTGAGTAAAATGGAAGAAATTGGCCAGTGATCTGCGATCGCGTAAGGCCTTCCACTATCGCGTAGAGGAACTTTCTGCTGCACTGACCCGACTTTGAAAGCTTATATCTCGCAATCTATAAGAAATTTGGAGATGACTCAAAAATGAAAGTTCTAGCACTTTGTGTGTAGTTTACAGAAAATTAAACCATTTGGCATTTGGAGTTCTGTATAAAATGTTATGGTTGGTAAATTACAGGATGTCCGGAAAGATGTTTGGAAATCGTGAAGAAGAAATTTGTGTTGCATAGGGCTAACTTTGGAAACTTATATCTCGAAATATATAAGGAATTGGGAGATGAACAAAACATAAAATTGTAGATCATGGTGTCTAGGTTTGAGAAAGTTAAACCATTTATTATTCGTAGTTTTGCAAAAAAAGCTATGACCATTATACTAGAGGCTGTTCGGAAGAGTTAGAGAAGGCTATTAGAAAAATTCATTTTTCGCGATCGCGGGAGAATGGTCGCGATCGCACGGAGTAAATGAATGGGCAGCATATTTAAGTTCTGATTTTCTATTTTTAACGATTTGGAGCTCGGGAAAGGGCGATTTATGAGAGACTTTCAAGGGAAAACATTGGGGTAAGTGTTCCTTATCCTAGATTGATTATATTTCAAGATTCCATACTTAATTACATCATGAATCTGTGGATTAATGGAAGAAAAACTAGATTTTTATATATTCTTCCAAAAATGTAAAATGAAGATTTGAAAGGCAATTCAATGTCGGAATTTGATAGTTTTTGTATGGTTGGACTCATTTCGGAATGGGTTGTCAGATTTTGTGAATTTCGTTGGGTTCCGAGACGTGGGCCCCACTGCCGAATTTTCGAGCAGAGTTGGGAATTTTTATATATTGTTAAATTTCAAGCATTGGAGTATATTTTTGATTTATTTGCATGTTGTTTGACTGTTTTCGGATAGAACGGCACCAAGTTGGGGCTTTCGAGCGAATTGTGATCGGAAAGTGGTCTTTAAGACGAGGTAAGTCTCTTTTCTAACCTTGTAAGAGGCAATTAACCCCATAGGTGAATTGATTTAATATATGCTTCTATTTGTGGGGGCTACATAATGCACGAGGTGACGAGAGTCCGTATGTAGCTACTAATTATGCTTATGTCCGGGTAGTCTAGGACCCAAATCATGTTATACTTGTGATTTTGCACTCTACTTATTAATTTAATTGCTTAAATCATATGAAAATTTATAAAGGAATTTTAAAAGATTAAACTTCATTCTTGAGTTTTGGACTGGTCACTTGACCGTTAATGAGAATTGGTATTTTTTTGGATAATAGCCTCTTAATAAATCTTGAATTGGTTGTTCTAATATATTTTTCTCTTATTATGGAGCGGGCCAAATGCCTCGGTAGCAGATAGATGCATCTATGGTTCATTCCTTTCGACCATCGGCAGTGCACAACTTATATATTTATATGTTGGATCGGATCGTACGACCTTAGCATAATTCGTGCATAATAATTCTTGGAGTCCAATTATAATTGATATTGTTTCATTGGCTTGAGAGATAAAATTTGTTAAATAATGGAAATAAATTTTGGACTTACTTATTTGGAAAAAAATTGCTTATTTATTTCTTGTTATTGAGTTTTCAGCTGTATTTATATAATCCATGCTTAATTATAATATCGGTACTTTATTGTTAGCCCATAGTAAGTGTCGAAGCCAACCCCTCGTTACTACCTCTTCGGGGTTAGACTAGATGTTTACTGGGTACGCGTTGATTTATGTACTCATGCTACCGTTGCTGCACATTTTGTGCAGGTACATATATGTCTAGTGGTCTTGTGGGCGCAGAGGCGCGGGTATTGTGGGCATCCCATGTTACGAGTCCATAGCATACAGAGTATCCATCAGAGTTATTTACATTTTTCCTGTATAATGTGTTTCTAGATAGGTGTTGTATATTATCATATTTCCTAGTTGATCCTCATGCACTTGTGACACCAGGTTTTGGGGGTGCTTATGGGTTGCTCATCGTTGTAGTTCGTGAAAAATATTATCATTTGTCCTGCAAATTCTATGCATACTAATTAATTAATGGAAATTGGGATTTCAAAGGAATAAGAATGAGTAATTAAGTGGATCAAACATAGTTGGCTTGCCTTACAACGGATTTAGGCATCATCACGACCTATAGTGGATTTTGGGTCGTGACAGCTTGGTATCAGAGCATTAGGTTCACTTAGGTCTCACGAGTCATGAGAAAATCTAGTAGAGTCTTGTAGATCGGTATGGAAACGCCTGTACTTATCTTCGAGAGGCTACAGGGCTGTTAGGAACACTTCCCTTCTAGATTCCTCATCGTGCGATTTGATTCCTTTGAGGTTTATGCCTTTCTTCCTACTCATTATTATACGATGTTGAGCGCTCATTCCGATTGAGCATCGAGGAGTTGCAGTGGTACTACAGACATGGGGCAGGATGTTTCTCCCTATGCATTCGAGAACGTCATTATCGTCTTCTTGCGGAAAGATGTTCTGTCATTTCAGCTCAGTAGCTGTGTTTTTAGATGTGTTATCACACATTGTTGGTGCAATGGTAGGGTGCTTGTCTATGTTTTGAGGCAGCGAATGACTTGAAAAGAGGATTTCGTGGTGCATAATTTAGGGGTTGAACATTTAAATCCAGTGGAGGAAAGACAATCGGTCCATGAATGCTCAGGCTTTAGTCGATAGAGTAGCAAGACTTGATATTCCCGAGTGTGGTAGGATTCTCATTTTGAAGTGGTGTCGTCTTTCTTGTTGGAACACATTAAGGTTCGTCGATATTATGGTCTTATTTGATTTTTGTCCTTCGTGCAGGGTGTTGTGAAATGGTGCCTTTGGAGCGGTTGTCAGACATAGCAGTGTGTAGCGGTTCAGAATCGAATTGGTATTTCTAATATTGATGGCTCGAGAAAGATGATCTTCTAGGAGGTTTAGAGTAGGTAGAGACTCATTTGTTCAGGTGATATAGGCATGGATTTGATTTGGGGCAATATTCGGGCAGCGAAGTATGAGGAAGGGCATGGCGGGAGGTGTCTCGCGGTGGTTGAATTACTAGCAGGTCAAGTATAAAAAGTGAAAGTCGAGAAGTTGCTTAAAGGAGAGGGTTTAACCAAAGTGGGAGAGTGGAATAGCAGCATATGGGTTCTGTGGTAGGATAGCCACAAGCCTAGAGGAAATTTTAGAGCAATTTGGGGAATTCATCGTGGACAGTGACCTGGTCCATGAAATTTATTTGGATGCAACATGACTTCGAGTTTGGAATGTATTGTTGGATTTTCAGTTGATGTCAATGGGGAAGAAGGAATCTTGGTGGGTCCAGGGTTATGTAATTTTAGCTTCAAGCTAAGTGGGGGAGCCCAACCATCTATGGTTGGATCATGTGCTTATCTGCTTGTGCGATCTCTTGTCATCGGTGTATTGGTGGGTTATTATGGCTAATCAAAGAAAAACATTAGGGGTAATTCGAGCAAAGGATACGAGGAATGCGTGTTATATTTGGACCTTATTGATTCATGTTCATCTTTTGGGTAGACTAAGAGTTTATGCTTATTGTGAGTGTAATGTACAAGGAAAATAATTTAGTTGGGTGCTTCTTTGATAGGGTGTTCACGTGCTGACAGAGCACTGGAGTTTGGATTATATTCGGGGCCACATCAGAGTGCGTGACTCTCAACAATGGTCCTAGTGGGTTCAAGAATTTAAGTGCAGTGACTAAGGACTTGGAATGACTTACATTATCATTTGGTGTGTCGTGCAGTATTGGAGGAAGGGAAGAAATAGCTTCGGATTCATGAAAGGTCTTGCAGAACGTGTGTACCAATTGGTGATACTATTGTGCGTGTAAGGAGAATATGAGATGGTTCAAGGGTATTGAGATGATGTGGTCTCGTGGGTTGGGTCACTCAGGATGAGTGTTGTTAGGTTCCTTTATCTTTTAAATAAAGCTATTATTATTTCTAGGGCAAGTCCCGAGTAAATTGGAAGAAGTGGCTCGGTTGGTAATGGTTGAATCAGCACGATTATGGCAGTGATCAGTTTCTTCAGCGTGAAGTTATACAAGTAGTTTGTGGTTGTACACTTGGGCTCGAGCGCCACCACAACTTGATTGATTTGGGAGGTATTCGATTCGAATGAATTTGTTGTGTAAAGGGATTCCAAAAGAGTTATGGTAGTCTAGATCACGACATGAGGCTGTATTTTTTTATGTTTGAAAATTTAGTTGCGTGTTGCATTAGTTCTTCCGGAATGAGCTAAGTGAAACTTTTCTATCCAATGAAGTGTTTTACTCCACTATTAGTTCCAGGGTTATGGTGAATACTTGTGTTATCGCGTAGAGGCAGAATAGTGTAGTAAGCAGCATGGGGATGGGAAGTTGAAGGCCAATATTGCGGTTCGGTGCTGATAGAATGTTATGAGCTCAGATAAGTAGGAGTGAATTCAGATGTTTAGAGTAAGCTGGAATTTTTCTTTAATGTCACCTGAGAATGATGTTCTGTGGAAGAGGCTCTGTGTATTGACTTGCAAATTGTTGATTCGCTTTACAAAATTAGAACGGTTGGTGGTATGAAGGTCGTGGGAGCGTGCCTCAAGGGGATATTTGTATAAGTCTAACAAGTTAGTCACTTGATTGTTAAATATTGAAACCAAGTATGGAGATTATGGTAATATCGCAAATGCGAGAGTTTATGACTGGGAGGCATTCTATTCCTTGGGCTGTGGACCAGGTAAGTTTGTTTCGTATTTGACAGCTATTCTTATATGTCATGGAAAAGAGTTATTGTGGATCCTTAAAAGATTATTATCCCAGTACGGTACGATCAGAATCAGCTTGAGGTATGTTGATTGGTCTAAATATGGATGTGTGCTCTACACCAGGTTAGGTGTGTTCATTCAGCATAGCATTTTTTATGGAGGAGTATTCAGACATTGGATGTTATTTTCGTCGTCAGCTATTTCATGTAATACTCTATTGTGCCATGTGGGTTGTGAGACGACTTGATTATTCACACATGTGTTGAGGTCCCGGGTTGCGGTGGTGTTATGTGAACAGGATGGCTCTCGAGATGCAGATCGCATATCGTACCTTAGTTGTGCGTGAGCTTCGTAGCGTATGGCGCTATCTGTCTCCTCAAGATTTGTATTATGCACTTGGTGTGCTTGGGGTTGATATTCGGATATTTCGTGAGTATAAACGTTACGACTTGATGTGTTTTCACTTTTGATTGTTATGTACGGGTTGGGTGGCACGCCGCCACAAGTATATTGTTTGGATCGGGTGGCACTCCGCCACGGGTATGTGGTGTGGATCGGGTTGCACGTCGCAACATTTCCATGTTTGTTGGGTTGCACGCTGCAATAGTGTCACATTGGATCGGGTTGCACGCCACAACAGTGAGATGTTAAGCACGGTCCCTGATGTTTATTTTGTGTGTCCTGCTTCTTGCCTCTAAGAAAGGTTCATAGTATTTGAAGTCCGTTTTATTCGTTACACGGGCTAGATAGTTCTTTTCCAAAGTTTGTTTTTCCTTATGTGTCATATTCTAGTTGTAGCTTGTGGGCGCATTGATGGTGTCATATGAAATCTTGGGTAGTGTTTACGGTGGATTAATGTCGGGGTAGCTTGTACTGGGTGAGACGAGATTATTGAACCTGGGATCAGTGCGATCGGAGTAATAAAAGGCATAATAAAGAGAAAATATCGTTATGTAGTTCAGAATGAGGTAATGGTTCTTGTCAGGAGGAGACACTCAATGATTTTTGATTCGGCGGGTGGTTAAGAATTTCTACATATCTTTTCTGTCATGGCAGAATTTCCAGAGTTGGAACAGGACTTACATGTGTCATGAGGTGTGTTGTGGGCATAAGATTCGTGGAATTGCGGCCATTGTTATCAGAGGATGTTATTATGGTCATGTGGATTTTTAATTTCAGTAAGGATATACAATCATGTTTTGGTGCAGGGTGTAGTGACTAATACGGTGTTCGTATGCTGAAAGCAGGCCTGGTAGAGGATTTCAAATGTTGGAATTTGGCTCTAAGGCTTATTTCACTAAATAAAAGGGAGGATGTTCAGACTAGCTTGAGCTAATGTGCTCAATTGGGTTGTGGTAGCACGGATAAGTGCACGAGGTATTAAACAGTGATTTTGGGCAACTCTGGAGCAGTTCTTAGCATATTCGAGGAGGAAAGTATGTTTAATTGGGAGAGAATGTAACGACCCGAGCAATTGTTTTGAGCTCTAGAGCGTCGTACGTCGGTTTGAGGCCTAGGGTAGCTTCAATTCAGGTATTATGACTTGTACGTCGGTCGGAATTGAATTTCGGGAAGTTCGGAGTTGATTTGAAAAGAAAATTCTCATTTCGGAAGCTTTAAGTTGGAAGAGTTGGCTAAGGTTTGACTTTTGAGTAAACGACCTCAGAATCAGGATTTGAAAATTCCAATAGGTTCATACGATGATTTCGGACTTGGGCATATGTCCGAATCGGGTTTTGGGTGACCCAGGAGCATTTCGGTACTTATTATGGAAAGTTAGAATTTTGGAAGAATTTTGTAAGTTTGGGTTGACTCCGTATGATGATTCTGGTCTTAGGAGCGCGTCCGGATGTGGATTTTGAGGTCCGTAGGTCATTTCGTGGTCGTTTGGCGAAAGCTGGAAGTTGAAGGTTTTTGGCAATTTGACCGTGAGTGGACTTTTGATATCGGGGTCGGATTCTGATTCCGGAAGTGGGAGTAGGTCCGTAATGTTAATTATGACTTGTGTGCAAAGTTTGAGGTCAATCAGGATTGATTTGATAAGTTTCGGCATCGAATGTAGAAGTTGGAATTTCTTAGTTTCATTACGCTTGAAGTGGGGGTGTGATTCGTGTTTTTGGTGTTGTTTGATGTGATTTGAGGCCTCGAATAAGTCCGTGTTATGTTTTGAGACTTGTTGGTATGTTCGGACGGGGTCCGGAGGGGCTCAGGTGAGTTTCGGGGTGGTTTCAGACCATTTCTAGGCCATTTTTAGCTGCTGGTTTTTGGCTATAGCAGTGTGATGTGCGATCGTGTTGAGTAAAATGGGAGAAATTGGCCAGTGATACGCGATTGCGTAAGGCCTTTCGCGATCACGTAGAGGAACTTTCTTTTGCACTGACCCGACTTCGAAAGATTATATCTCGCAATCTATAAGGAATTTGGAGATGACTCATAAATAAAAGTTGTAACCCTTTGTGTCTAGTTGTCATAACATCAAACCATTTGGCATTAATTGTGTACAAAAGAAGTTATGGTTTCTACACTACAGGCTATCCAAGAAGATGTTTGGAAATCGCGAAGAATAAATTTGTGTTGCATATGGCTGACTTTGGCAGATTATATCTCAATATCTATACGGAATTGGGAGATAACCGAAACATGAAAGTTATAGATCATGGTGTCTAGTTTTCATAAAGTTAAACCATTTGTTATTTGAAGTTTTGTACTAAACGTTATGACCCTTATACTAGATACTGTACGGAAGAGTTGGAGAAAGTTGTTGGAAAAATTTATTTTTCGCGATTGCGGGGGAATGGCCGCGATCGCATAGAGGAAAAAAATATTGGAAAAATTTTGTGCTTCGCGATCGTGAGAGTTTGGCCGTGATCGCGTAAATGACAAGGCACTAGATTTAAGTTCTGAAAATGGGGCTTCGTCCCATTTTCCATTTTTAACGATTTGGAGCTCGGGAAAAGGTGATTTATGACAGATTTTCAAGGGAAAACATTGGGGTAAGTGTTTTTTTATCCCATAATGATCATATTTCATGATTCCATACATAACTACATCATGAATCCGTGTTAATGGAAGAAAATCAGATTTTTATAAAATCTTTCAAAAATGTAAAATGAAGATTTGAAAGGCAATTCGATGTCGGAATTTGATAATTTTTGTATGGTTGGAATCGTCTCGAGATGGGTTGTCGGATTTTGTGAGTTTCTTCGGGTTTCAAGACGTGGGTCCCACTGTAAACTTTTCGAGAAGAGTTGGAAATTTTTATAAATTGTTAATTTCAAGCATTGGAGTATATTTTTGATTAATTTGCACGTTGTTTGACTAGTTTCGGATTGAACGACACCAAGTTGGGACTTTAGAGCAAAATTGTGATAGGAAAGTGGAGTTTAAGACGATTTAAGTCTCTTTTCTAACCTTGTAAGAGGAAATTAACCCCATAGGTGAATTGATTTAATATGTGCTTTTATTTGTGGGGGCTACATAATGCACGAGGTGACGAGAGTCCATAAGTAGCTACTAATTATGCTTATGTCCGGGTAGTCTAGGACCAAATAATGTTATACTTGCGATGTTTTCACTCTACTTGTTAATTTAATTGCTTAACTCATATGAACCTTTATAAAGGAATTTTAAAAGGTTAAACTTCATTCTTGAGTTTTGGACGGGTCCCCTGACCGTTAATGAGAATTGATATTTCTTTGGATAATAGCCTCTTAAAAAAGCTTGAATCAGTTGTTCTAATATATTTTTCTCTTCTTATGGAGCGGGCCGAATGCCTCGGTAGCTAGATGCATCTATGGTTAATTCCTTTCGACCCTCGGCAGTGCACAATTTATATTTTTGTATGTTGGATCGGGCCGTACGACCGTAGCATAATTCGTGCATAATAATTCTTGGAGTCCAATTATAATTGATATTGTTTCATTGGCTTGAGAGATAAAATTTGTTAAATAATGGAAATAAATTTTGGATTTACTTATTAGGAAAAAATTATTTATTTATTTCTTGTTATTGAGTTTTCAGCTGTATTTATATAATCCATGCTAAATTATAATATCGGTACTTTATTTTTATCCCATAGTAAGTGTCAAAGCCGACCCCTCGTCACTACTTCTTCGGGGTTAGACCAGATGCTTACTGGGTACGTGTTGATTTACGTACTCATGCTACAGTTGCTGCACATTTTGTGCAGGTACATATATGTCTAGTGGTCTTGTGGGCGCAGAGGCGCAGCTATTGCGGGAACTTAGGTGAGCTGCATCCCATGTTACGAGTACGCAGCTCACGGAGTCTCCATCAGAGTTATTTACATTTTTCCTGTCTAATTTGTATTCTAGACAAGTGTTGTATGTTATCATATTCCCTAGTTGATGCTCATGTACTTGTGAGACCGGGTTTTGAGGGTGCTTACGGGTTGCTCATCGTTGTAGTTCGTGAAAAATATTATCATTTGTCCTGCAATTTCTATTCATACTATTTAATTAATGGAAATTATGATTTCAAAGGAATAAAAATGAGTAATTAAGTGGATCAAACATAGTTGGCCTGATGTCAATGTTAGGCGCCATCACGACCTATAGTGGATTTTGGGTCGTGACAAGAGTAAAATAAAATAATAGTTAGGGCAACATGAGAATAAATAATGACGCGACTACCTCAAATCGATCATTACAGAAAATGGGTCTTTTTCGTCATGTAACAACAAATTAGCTATATGATAATAAAATTTAAATAACAACCACAACAAATATTATATTTAAAGTAATAATACGATATATTACAATAGGTAATAACCATCCAAATAAGTTGTAGTCTAGTTCTAAAGAATCATATTGACAATATATTTATAGATAAATAATTATCCATACAAAAATATAAAAAAAGAAAAGAAAATTGGATGTCCCTTTTTTCACCGCCAGCCTTGACATATTGTTTAGGGTTCAAATTGTCTCTCTTTGTGTTTTTTCCTTTGTTCACAAGCACGAACTTCTTTTGGGAAATTTTGATTTTTGGGAGATGGTAAAGTCACCAGATTTTATTGTTTTTTAAAGAGAAATTTTCATAAAGCACTATGGTTTAGTGGTTATTAGCTATTTATAGATATCATTTGCTATATTACAGCTTGTAGATACATTTTCTGTTGTTATAAGATGTATTTGATGTATTTAAGCTACCGTATTCATGAATACAGTAGCAAAAATAGGCATGAATCAGGGAAGTCCAGCTAATCAGTTGTTGTATTTGACTGTATTCACAAGATGTATTCGTGAATACAATAACATATATTGCGTAAAAAAAGGACCTTTCAACTGTTTTAAAATGGAAAGGAAATCAATTTACCAAATAGTCTCCTAATATAACTCAACTACCACAATTATATCACCCATAATCTGTATTTCTCTCTTCATGAAAGATATTCAATCCGAAAAATAGAAAAAAATAGAGCAATCTGTGGATTTTCAATTCTCCCTTTTTTCTGTTGTTCCAATTCGTACCCAACTTTGTTTTCAACAACGAAAAATCGAGATTGATACAATTGTATACAGAAATACGATATATTCGATTTTGCATATGTCAATTTTAACAGTGTTATTGCGTCAAGCTCTGACCCTCTTTACCCTGCAATTGAAGAAATATGATTCATTCCTAAAGATTATTAAAACTTACAAACAGTAACGCCTGATCAACTCAGAAAGACTATTAACTTTGTACTAGATCCACATCCAAGTAATACTAATCCCAAGTGGGAAACTACAAGTTAGAAGCCAAAATAACATATTGGCATCAAAGATGTGTTAATTTCAATCAAGTTGAATTATCAATGAAGTTTATTCAGCATATGCCGATAACAATAAGCATTAACACAAATATGGTAATTGAAGAAATTCGGCAAGATTCTGGCAATTATAATTCGATTTTGCATATGGCAAGATTTTGCTTGTGTCATTCTTAATTATTTATTATTTTTTTGTATATTGTATTTATGGTAGGAGTTATAAATGGTATGTAGATGTATTTAGGTGTATTTGGGAATTTTTACTTGACCTTCACTGTTGTGCTTTTGTATTTTTTATGTATTCAAATACATGTATTCATGTGTTTTTTAATGGTAAAAACTTATTACAGTCGCTCTCACTATTTTTTTTTTAAATGTATCAGTTGTATTTAAATGTATGCATATAACTATAGGCGTATTCGGACATATTTAAATGTATACCATTGTATATATTTGTGTTGTATAATAATTTATATATATATAGATGTAATAATATATTCAAATGTATATAAGCGTATTTTTTGTAAGCTTTTATACTGATCATATGTATAATGATAAATTTTTTGCAGCTATGTCATAAGATTATTGCTCTGACTATTACAAACCAAATTCTGTTGTAATGACACACGATGTGCATGTATATCCGCTGCCGGACCGAAATGAATGGAATATACTAGCACGTATTTCAGAGGAAGTTGTATTACCACCCAAATGGAAAAGACCTCCTGGAAGGCCAAAGAAGAAGCGTGATAAGACGTTCAGTGAATTGCTGCAACAGAGAAATCAACATTCATGTAGCATATGTGGGCAATGAGGACATAATAGGCAAACATGTAGAAATGCTCCACGTAGGATTTAGTTCACATTCTGACTTGTATTAGTGCTGCAACGATGTGTCATAGATTCCGGTGACATTTTGAAATAATACATTTTGGATTTTTTCGTGAATAGATTTTGGATATAGTTAGTTAGTGTATTAGATTACTGTGTGAATACATAATTCAGGGTTCATTCATATTCTATATTCGAATACGTCTGAATACATACGAAAAAAAACTATTATAAACATATGACTATGAGTCTATTATAAAAAGATTTCATATGTCATTCAGCAATACCTAAGTGTCACGACCCGAATTATCCTCTGAACGGTCTCGTGAAGGCACCTAGTCTCAACGACTAGGTAAGCCTAAAATATGGGGAAAATAAGGCAAAACAGTAATAGAAACAATAAAGAAGAAGCAATACTATAAAATTTTAGCCGCTCGACATTTACAGCTTTTACTTTCCCAAAACCCGGAACATCATAAAGTCACAAACTCTGAACTACTGTAGCTCTATACAAAGAAATAAGGAAAATGTATCTATATATCTCCTATATTTGTACTAGAGTAGGAAGGGGACTCGTGAGATCCTGCGGACCCGGCAAAATTACCTCGCGGTCTCCTATGCAGCTGCTAAGATGCGCCTAGACACTGTACTGTGTGCTGGTACCTGGATCTGCACATGGGGAAAACATGCGCAGGAAAAGGCGTGAGTACTCCACATTTGGTACTCTGTATATGCCAAGCCTAACCCCAGTCAAGTAGTGACGAGGTCAGGTTGAGGCTCTACTGAGTTTTAAAACAAGTCAATATAAATTTAAAACGGTGAAATATACATAAGCAATGGTGAACAAGATTAATGGAAACTGGAAGATTAATAATAGAAAGAGAGCCCTCGGCTCAGCACAGCATATATCTCAACAGTAAATTTGCAATGCAGTACAAGGGGAAAGCTCCGGGGTCTCACTCCGTAGACCCAATTTAAATATGCTATGCAGTACAGGGGGAAAGCTCCCGGATCTCCGTCCATAGTCCCAATTTAAATATGCGTTTCAGTACAGGGGGAAAGCTCTCGGATCTCGGTCCGTAGTCCCAATTTAAATATGCAATGCAGTACAGGGGGAAAGCTCCCGGATCTCGATCCGTAGTCCCAATTTAAATATGTAGTGCAGAAGTATGTCGGATACGTCTTAATCAAACAGTTCAGGAAAAGCAACAGGCAAGAATAGAATAAAACTACTTAAAAATGGTGCAACTAGTAGCAAATAAGAGGAAATCAAGTAAGGACAGGTAGGCATGCTTATTCTTAAGCTAACCACTCAATAAAGACAGAAAACGGTAATATAGGAATGAGAATGAATGATTGCATGGGAGGAAAAATGAAAGTTTAGCAACATTGACCCGTGTACGCACTCGTCACCTCACGTACACGGCGTTCACGTAATAAAATCAGTATAAAAATGCCTAAGGGGAAGTTCCCAACACAGAGTTAGGCAAGCCACTTACCTTGACTATGCTAATCAACTCAATACCACGCTCTTACCACGAGTATCCAACTCCGTGTGGCCCAAATCTAGTCAACTCGATTGCATAGTGTAAATATCATTTCAAGGAAACAAAATAGCTAATAAGTTCGAAGCTAATACGCAAAATTAGGAAATTCGCCCAAAAAGTCCCCTGGGCCCACGTCTCGAAATCGGGTAAAAATTATATTTTTCAGACACCCATTCACTCACGAGTCTAATCATATAAAAATCTCTCAAATCGAATGTCAAAAACCCACTCAAAACTCAATAATTCGGTCTATGAAGTTCATCCAATTTTTCCCAAATTCGAATTTTAAAGACTAGATTTAAGTTAGGAATCATGAAAATTAATCTAAGTTGGGTAGAAATCACTTACCCAAATTACCTAGGTGCAAAAGCCTCAAAGAATCACCCCTCCCGAGCTCTCAAATTCAAAAATGGTGAAAATAACATAAACCCTCGGATTTCTGTCTTTAAAAGACTGCCCAGGTATTTGTTATATGCGATCGCATACAAGGAGTCGCGATCGCGAAGAATAAAGAAACACGCGCCTGGGATCATGTTATGCGGTCGTAGAAACCAGTACGCGATCGCGAACCTTGAGGACCCAGAGTTATGCGATCGCGGTCACTGCCTATGCGATCGCGGAGACTTAACATCTCCAACTATGCGATCGCGAACCTCTTCGTGCGATCACAGAGAACAATCGCAGACCTCTCCTCATCACCTTATGCGATCGTGGAGTAATACTTGTGATCGCATTGAACAAAAAGCTGCTGATGAAAACTAGCAAAGACTTTTAGGCCAAAAATGCCCGTTTGAACACCCGAAACACACCTGAGACCCTCGGGACCTCAACCAAAATTACCAACCAACCCTAATACCTCATTCAAACTTGGTCGAGCCTTAAAAACACATCTCATAACATCAAAATCATCAAATAGGCATAGATTCAAGCCTAAGAACTTATAAAATTTCTAAAATTCACATTCGATGCCGAAAAACGTCTAAACTCATCCGAATGACCTCAAATTTTGCACACATGTCATAAATGACATTACGGACCTGCTGACACTTTCGGAATTCCATTCTGATTCCGATATCAAAATTTCACCTATCGGCCGAAATCGCCGAAATTCTAACTTTCGCTAATTCAAGCCTAAATCTACAACCGGCCTTGAAAACACATTCTAAACATGCTCCTAACCCCGAAATCATCCAACGGAGCTAACGGAGTCGACGAAATTCCATTCCGTATCCGTCTTCACACAGCTCTAGCTACAACCTAATTTCAAAGGCTAAAATCCACATTTAAGGACTATGTGTCCAAAATCACTCCGGATTTCATCACTCAACGCTCCGAAAAGTTCCAATAACATAAATAAACATGGGAGAAGAAGTTATTAGGGGATCCGGGCGCTAACTCTCAAAACGACCGACCGGGTCGTTACATCCTCCCCCTCTTAAGAAAATCGTTCGTCCTCGAACGAGTAAAGAAACATACCTGAAGCTGTGAAAAAATGAGGGTACTAGATCCGCATATCCTGCTCGGTCTCCCAAGTCGCCTCCTCGACTGGCTGACCCCTCCACTGAACCTTAACTGAGGCAATATTCTTCGATCCGAGCTTTCTGACCTGCCTGTCCAATATAGCCACAGGCTCCTCAACATATGATAGATCCTTGTCCAACTGGATTGAGCTGAAATCCAAAACATGAGTCGGGTCACCGTGATACTTCCGGAGCATGGAGATGTAGAACACCGGATCAACCCCTGCTAGGCTGAGAGGCAGGGCTAGCTCATAAGTAACCTCCTCAACACGTCGCAATACCTCAAAAGGGCCAATAAATCTCGGACTTAGCTTGCCTTTCTTCACGAACCTCATGACGCCCTTCATAGGCGATACCCGAAGCAAAACCTGATCACCAGCCATGAATGCCAAGTCATGAACCTTCCGGTCCGCATAGCTCTGCTGCATGGACTGAGCTGTGCGAAGTCTCTCCTGAATCACCTTCACCTTGTCCAGGGCATCCTGAACCAAGTCTGTACCCAATAATAGGGCCTCGCCCGGCTCAAACCATCCCACGGGAGACCGGCACCGCCTACCATACAAAGTCTCATACGGCGCCATCTGAATGCTGGACTGGTAGTTGTTGTTATAAGCAAACTCTGAAAGAGGCAAGTATCGATCCCATGACCCTCCAAATCTATCACACAGGCACGGAGCATATCCTCGAGAATCTGAATCGTACGTTTCTACTGCCCGTCCGTTTGAGGGTGAAAAGTTGTACTAAACTCTACCCTGGTGCCTAACTCTTGCTGAACGGCTCGCCAAAATCGTGAAGTGAACTGTGTACCTCTGTCTGCAATGATAGATACTGGGATACAGTGGAGGCGAAAAATCTCTCCGATATAAATCTCAGCCAACCTCTCAGATGAATATGTAGTCAATACCGGAATGAAATGGGCTGATTTGGTCAGCCGGTCCACAATCACCCAAATAACATCATGTTTCCTCAAAGTCCGAGGAAGTCCAACCACAAAGTCCATGGTGATCCGCTCCCACTTCTACTCTGGAAGCTCAATCTGCTGAAGTAACCCTCCCTGTCTCTGATGCTCACATTTGACTTGCTGACAGTTGAGACACTTGGCTGTAAACTCCACTATATCTTTCTTCATCCTTCACCACCAATAGTGTTGTCTCAGATCCTGGTACATCTTCGTGGTACCCGGATGGATGGAATATCGCAAACTATGGTCCTCCTCAAGAATCAACTCCCGAAGCCCATCCATATATGGCACACAGATACGACCCTGCATCCTCATCATGCAATCATCACATATAGTCACGTCTTTGGAATCACCCCGCCGGACTCTATCCTGAAGAACCAAAAGGTGGGGATCATCATACTGGTGCTATCTGATACGGTCATAAAGGGAAGATCGAGCAACCACACAAGATAATACCCGGCAAGGCTCAGAAAGATTCAATCTCACGAACTCACTGGCTAAGGACTGAACATCTAAGGCCAGAGGCCTCTCAGCTACATGAAGGTATGCCAAACTCCCCAAACTCTTCGCCCAGCGACTCAAAGCGTCGGACACAACATTGGCCTTCCCCGGGTGGTATAATATAGTGATGTCATAGTCCTTTAGCAACTCCAACCACCTACACTGGCGCAAATTTAGATCCTTCTGCCTGAATATGTGTTTCAAACTCCAATGATCCGTGAATATCTCACAGGGAACACCATATAAATAATGGCTCCATATCTTCAGGGCGTGAACAATCACTGCCAACTCGAGATCATGAACAGGGTAGTTTTTCTCATGCACCTTCAACTTCCTGGACGCGTAGGCAACCACCCTACCGTCCTGCATCAATACTGCTCCCAGGACAATCCTCGAAGAATCACAATAGGCTGTATAGGACCCTGAACTTGTGGGTAATACTAAGATTGGGGCTGTAGTCAAGGTTGTCTTGACCTTTTGAAAGCTCTCCTCACACTCCTCAGTCCATATAAAAGGTGCACCCTTCTGGGTCAGTCTGGTCATGGGTGCTGAAATGGATGAAAATCACTCCACAAAACAGCGATAATACCCAGCCAAACAGAGGAAACTACAGATCTCAGTAGCTGAGGACGGTCTGGGCCAACTCTGTACCGCCTCCACCTTCTTCGGATCTACCTTGATCCCATCCGAAGACACCACATGGCCTAGGAACGCCACAGAATCAAGCCAAAATTCACACTTAGAAAACTTGGCATACCACTTCTTCTCCCTCGATGTCTGAAGCACGATCCTCAAGTGCTGCTCATGGTCCTCCTGGGACTGAGAATATACCAAAATGTCATCAATGAACACAATGACAAAAGTATCAAGATAAGGCCGAAATACACTGTGCATCAGGTGAATGAAGGATGCTGGGGCATTGGTCAGCCCAAATGACATAACAAGGAACTCATAGTGGCCATATCTGGTCCTGAAGGCAGTCTTCGGGATATCCGGCTCCCGAACATTCAACTGATGATAGCCCGAACGCAGATCAATCTTGGAGAACACCCTAGTACCCTGTAACTGGTCAAATAGATCATCAATGAGAGGTGGGTACATGTTCTTCACTGTGACCTTATTCAGCTGCCGGTAGTCAATACACATACGCATCGAGCCATCCTTTTTCTTCATGAATAACACCGGAGCACCCCAAAATGATACACTGGGCCTGATGAATTCCTTATCAAGCAACTCCTGCAACTTGTCCTTCAACTCAGGAGGAGCCATGCGATAGGGAGGAATGGAAATGGGTTGAGTGCCCGGCAACAAGTCAATGCCAAAATCAATGCCTCTATCGGGTGGCATACCCGGAAGATCAGCTGGAAATACATCAGGATAGTCCCTAACAACTGGAACTGACTCAACTGTAGGGGTCTCAACACTAACATCTCTCACATAAGCCAAATACGCATCACACCCCTTTTCAACCATCCGTTGAGCCTTAAGAAAAGAAATGACTCGGAGGGGAGTATACTCTAAGGAACCTCTCCACTCTATCTTCGGTAATCCTGGCATAGCCAACGTCACGGTCTTGGTGTAACAATCAAGAATAGCATAGTAGGGAGACAGCCAGTCCATACCCAATATAATGTCGAAATTTACCATGCTGAGTAATAATAAGTCAGCCCTGGTCTCAAAACCACTAATAACAATCAAGCACGACCGATATACATGGTCCACAACAAGAGAATCTCTCACAGGAGTAGAAACATATACGGGGGAACTCAAAGAATCCCGAGATATCCCCAAATGTGAAGCAAAATAAGAAGACACATACGAATATGTAGAGCCTGGGTCAAATAATACAGATGCATCTCTATGAAAAACGGGAATAATACTTGTAATGACTGAATCTGAAGCAATGGCCTCGGATCGGGCTTGAAGAGCATAGTACCTGTCCTGGCCTCCCCCTCTAGGGCGACCTCGACCTCCCTGACCTCCACCATAAGTTGCCTGAGGTGGTGGGGTAGCAGCTGGGGCTGGAAGAATAGCTTGGGGACCTGGTGGAATACGCGGGGCCTGATAAGTCTGAGGTGGTGCATCCCTCCTCGCTCTAGGGCAATCTCTGACCATATGACGAGGGTCACCATACTCAAAGCAGCGCCTGGGAGGACGTGGTGGCCGTTGCTGACTCTGAACTGACCTGCTGGACTGGCCAGTGATAGCACCTCGAGCAGGAGGCACCTGAGATACTAGTGGTGCATAATAAGGCTCCTGAGGTCTAGGAGGAGCTGGAATACCACTGGCTGCTGGGAGAGCTGAATGAATCGGGTGACTCACAAAACCCTACCATAGCGTGCTGCTGGTGCACGGGCTCCTGAAAAATGACCAATCTCTCGAGAACTCTTGGCCTCTCTCTCATCCCTGTCCCAGGCTAACATGGTCTCAATCCTCCGGGCAATACTCAGAGCCTGCTGGAAAGTAATATCGGTCTCTAGCTCTCTGGCCATGCTGGTCCGAATACTGGGGTGGAGTCCCTCAATAAAGCGTCGAACCCTCTCTCTGACAGTGACAACCAAAGCCGGTGGATGGCGAGCCAAATCTCTGTAACGGACTACATACTCTGACACAGTCATGGTACGCTGGCGTAGCTGCTCAAACTCCGTACGCCAAGCATCCCTGAAGCTCTGAGCGACAAACTCAAGTAAGAACATCTCAAATCTGAGCCCAAGTAAGTGAAGCTGCCTCATCCAGACTACTAAGATCAAAAGCACGCCACCACTGATAAGCTGCTCCGCTCAGCTGGAAAGTAGTGAAAGAAACCCCACTCGTCTCCACAATACCCATAGTGCGGAGAATGCGATGAGACCCCTCGAGAAAACCCAAGGCGTCATCCGAAGCTAGTCCACTGAACACAGGTGGGTGGTACTTCTGGTACCTCTCAAGTCGGAGCTGCTCTGCCTCAGGAACAACTATCCTAATCTCATGTTGAGCTGGAGCTGCTGGGGGCATATGAATATACTCTGGAACTTGTCTAATATGAACCCTCTGCTCAGGAGTATGGGCTGCGGGAGTCTGTGTCCCTCCCCCGACCTGGGTTGTAGCTGGAGCTATCGGGAGTAATCCCGTCTGAGACAGAGTACTGTAGGGACCTCCTGTGCCCCTCGAGCTATAGCTGCTGGGGGCTCCTCTACCTCTGCTCGAGCCGGTGCTCGGGCTGCACCGCGTGCTTGTCCTCTGCCCCTGCCTCTGGTGGCTCTGACTGGAGGCTCGGGTGCCTGGTCATCAGTACATTCGTACGGGTACGAACCATCTGCAAGCAAGAATAGAATAGAGTTTAAGAATATGATGATAGTAACTAGCACGATAAGGAATTCCAAAGAATTTGATTGTTCTTAACAGTTACATAGCCTCTCAAAGATAGATACGGACGTCTCCGCACCGATCCGCATGACTCTAATAAACTGGCTTGTGACTTGTGACTCCTATAAACTTAGACGCTCTGATACCAATTTGTCAAGACCCGAATTACCCTCCGAATGGTCTCGTGACGGCACCTAGTCTCTACGACTTGGTAAGCCTAAAATTTGCGGAAAATAAGGCAAAAAAATAATAGAAACAATAAAGAAGAAGATTACTATAAAATTTTAGCTACTCGACATTTACAACTTTTACTTTCCCAAAACCCGGAACATCACAAAGTCACAAACTCTGAACTACTGTAGCTCTATACAAAGAAATAAGGAAATGTATCTATATATCTCCTATATATGTACTAGAGTAGGAAGGGGACTCGTGAGATCCTGCGGACGTGGCAGAATAACCTCGCGGTCTCCTATGCAGCTGCTAAGATGTGCCTAGGCACTGTACTGTGTGCTGGTACCTGGATCTGCACATGGGGAAACATGCGCAGGAAAGGGCGTGAGTACTCCACATTCAGTACTCCGTAAGTGCCAAGCCTAACCCCAGTCAAGTAGTGACGAGGTCAGGTTGAGGCTCCACTGAGTTTTAAAACAAGTCAATATAAATTTAAAACAATGAAATATAGATAAGCAATGATGAACATGATTAATGGAAACTGGAAGAATTAATAACAGAAAGAGAGCCCTCGGCTCAGCACAACATATATCTCAGCAGTAAATTTGCAATGCATTACAAGGGGAAAGCTACCGGATCTCAGTCCGTAGTCCTAATTAAAGTATGCTATGCAGTATAGGGGGAAAGCTCTCAGATCTCCGTCCGTAGTCCCAATTTAAATAAGCGTTTCAGTACAGGGAGAAAGCTCCCGGATCTCGGTCCGTAGTCCCAATTTAAATATGCAATGCAAAAGTTTGTCGGATACGGCTTAATTAAACAGTTCAGGAAAAGCAACAGGCAAGAATAGAATAAAACTACCTAAACATGGTGCAACTAGTAGCAAATAAGAGGAAATCAAGTAAGGACAGGTAGGCATGCTTATTCTTAAGCTAACTACTCAATTAAGACAGGAAACAGTAATATAGGAATGAGAATGAATGATTGCATGGGAGGAAAAATGGAATTTTAGCAACATTGACCCGTGTATGCACTCGTCACCTCACGTACACGGCGTTCACGTAACAAAATCAGTATAATGCCTAAGAGGAAGTACCCAACACAGAGTTAGGCAAGCCACTTACCTTGACTGTGCTAATCAACTCAATTCCATGCTCTTTCCACGAGTATCCAACTCCGTGTGGCCCAATTCTAGTCAATTCGATTGCATAGTGTAAATATCATTTCAAGGAAACAAAATAGCTAATAAGTTCGATGCTAATACGCGTAATTAAGAAATTTGCCCAAAAAGTCCCTCGGGCCCACGTCTCAAAATCGGGTAAAAATTATATTTTTCGGACACCCATTAACTCACGAGTCTAATCATATAAAAATCTCTCAAATCGGATGTCAAAAACCCACTCAAAACTCAATAATTCGGTATATGAAGTTCATCCAATTTTTCCCAAATTTTCCACCCAAATTCGAATTTTAAAGACTAGATTTAAGTTAGGAATCATGGAAATTAATCTAATTTGGGTAGAAATCACTTACAAAAGTTAACCAGGTGAAAAAACCTCCAAAAATCGCCCCTCCCGAGCTCTCAAATTCAAAAATGGTGAAAATAACATAAACCCTCGGATTTGGGTCTTTAAAAGACTGCCCAGGTATTTGTTGTATGAGATCGCATACAAGGATTCGCGATCGCGGAGAGTAAATAAACACGCGCCTGATATCATGCTATGTGATCGTAGAAACCAGTACGCGATCGCGAACCTTGAGGACCCAGACTTATGCGATCGAGGCCACTGCCTATGCGATCGCGGAGACTTAACAACTCCAACTATGTGATTGCGGACCTCTCCGTGCGATCGTAGACCTCCCCTCATTCACCTTACACGATCGTGGAGTAATATTTGCGATCACATTGAAAAAGCTGCTGATGAAAAACCAGCAAAACCAGCAAAGACTTTTAGGCCAAAAATGCCCGTTTGAACACCCGAAACACACCCAAGGCCCCCGAGACCTCAACCAAAATTACCAACCAACCCTAATACGTCATTAAAACTTGGTCGAGCCTTAAAAACACATCTCATAACATCAAAATTATCAAATAGGCATAGATTCAAGCCTAAGAACTTATGAAATTTCTAAAATTCACATTCAATGCCGAAGAACGTCTAAACTCATCCGAATGACCTCAAATTTTGCAGAAATTTCATAAATGACATTATGTACCTGCTGACGCTTTCAGAATTCCATTCCGATTCCGATATCAAAATTTTACCTATCGGCCGAAATCGCCGAAATTCTAACTTTCGCCAATTCAAGCCTAAATCTACAACCGACCTTGAAAACACATTCTGAACATGCTCCTAACCCCGAAATCATCCAACGGAGCTAACGGAGCTGACAGAATTCCATTCCGCATTCGTCTTCACACAGCTCTAGCTACAGCTTGATTTCAAAGGCTAAAATCCACATTTAAGGACTATGTGTCCAAAATCACTCCAGATTTCATCACTCAACGCTGTGACAAGTTCCAATAACATAAATAGACATGGGAGAAGCGGTTATTAGGGTATCAGGGCGCTAACTCTCAAAACAACCGACTGGGTCGTTACAATAAGTCATTCATTTTTTGAATACATCTAAATAAATCTAGATACAAAAAGTGTTTGGATTTGAGATTGTATAATTTTTATGAATATATAAACCAAACAAATGCATCTGTATACATATGAATACAGTTTGTTGAATTCTGTTGAAAACTACTTGTTGAATACATTCGAATACATCCTGTTTAATACATACTTATACAATCTGTTATACACTGTGTTTGACTTGAATATACAAAATCAAACCAAATACATATGAATACAGCTACATACACATTTGATGACATATGGATATACTTGTTTAATATATGTAAATACAACCAATTTAATACATACTTATACAATCTACTGAATACATACTTATAGCCCCTATATTATTCAGTTTCTGACTTGGATGTACAATCCTAATACATCTGAATACAGCTACATACACATTTAATGCCATATGAATCTAAATACAAAAAGTGTTTGGATTTGAGATTGTATAATCTTTCTGAATATACAAACCAAACAAATGCATCTGTATACATATGAATACAGTCTGTTAAATTCTGTTGAAAACTACCTGTTGAATACATTCGAATACATCATGTTTAATACATACTTATACAATCTGTTATACACTGTGTCTGACTTGAATATACAAATCAAACCAAATACATCTGAATACAACTACATACACATTTTATGCCATATAAATATACATGTTTAATAGATGTAAATACAACAGGTTGAATACATCCTTATACAATCTGCTGAATACTTACTTATAGCCCCTGTATTATTCAGTTTCTGACTTGGATATACACTCCAAATACATCTGAATACAACTACATACACATTTGATTCCATATGAATCTAGATAAAAAAATGTTTAGATTTGAGATTGTATAATCATTCTGAATATACAAACCAAACAAATGCATCCGCATACATATGAATACAGTTTGTTGAATTCTGTTGAAAACTACATGTTGAATACATTCAGATACATCATGTTTAATACATACTTATACAATCTGTTATACACTGTGTCTGAGTTGAATATGCAAGTCAAACCAAATACATCTGAATAATGCTACATACACATTTGATGTCATATGAATATACCTGTTTAATAGATGTAAATACAAGAGGTTGAATACATACTCATAGCCCCTGTATTATTCAGTTTCTGACTTGGATATACAATCCAAACGACTGAATTTGATTACATACTAATATGTCCTGTTGAATACATATGAAAATACAAATGTGAAATACAGTGTGTATGACTTGAATATACAAATCCAACCAAATAAATACAGTTACATACACTTGTATAAGTATGAATATAACCTGTTTAAAAAATATAAATACAACAGGTTGAATACATACTGATAAAACCTGTAATATTCAGTTTCTGACTTGGATATACAATCCAAACGACTCAATTTGATTACATACTAATATGTCCTGTTGAATACATATGAAAATACAAATGTGAAATACAGTGTGTATGACTTGAATATACAAATCCAACCAAATAAATACAGTTACATACACTTGTATAAGTATGAATATAACCTGTTTAAAAAATATAAATACAACAGGTTGAATACATACTGATAAAACCTGTAATATTCAGTTTCTGACTTGGATATACAATCCAAACGACTGAATCTCAATACATACTAATACACCCTATTGAATACATATGAATATAACCTGTTGGATACATATGAATACAACTTGTAGATTAAGTGTGAATACTGATGCACGAAACAATGAAACATCGATTGAATACTTGAAATGATCATACATAAACCCTGTGAATACAATGATTAAAATGAAAAAATGGTTTTTTCTTAACTGAACACTATCTTCACCAAAACAATATTCAAAAAACAGTATTCACATAAAACTACTTTCCAAAATTACATTCACCTAAAACTACTCTAACACTATCTTCAACGACGAATCTGACTCCGTGATTTCCCTAACAATATTTGAGGGTGCTTCATTCTCTCTTATGGCATCAACGTCTATCTTCCGCATAGCATAGTCCCAGAGGAGAGCACCATATCTTTGACGGAGTAAATTGGAATCAAATGTTGTTTGTGTAGCCACACCAAGAATGCTCAGAAACTCAGCATATGCCGCAACATGCAACTCACAATCCCTGAAAAAGTAGATTGAAACAATTAAAAACAATTCATATTAATAGATTTATAAATGATACAAGCAAGAGAATTGAATACATACATGTATTTGTCAAAAAGAGCTACACACGGAAGCCAACTCTTGACAACTCAGTCAGTTATGTGGACACAGGAGAATCGCGACAGCTGGATGTGATTCTTTGAAGAGGTGCGGAACAAAGAGGCAGGATTCAATAAACCCTCGAGCTCATCAGTCACGGGAAACTCAACCTGATCAAGACAGGAAAGAGACATGGTAAGAATAAATCTGGACAAAGCTACGGGAAAATTCAAGGACCCATAATTGATTACTCGTACGTTATGTAACCGTGCCCCAATTACCGTTATCCTTTGTAACGCCCCATTAATGTCATAATTAGTCATTAATGGGCAATCATAGCAAGAGTTGTACGTTATATCAAGGAATCTCCTATATAAGTGAGGGTAATACAACTTGTAAAGGCATCTGATTCTCGAATACAATCTATTTTGCTTTTCTATATTTATGCAATATTGTCTATTATTCATTTTTCTCTATTTCCTTGATTATC